>PVIC010004840.1:0-60591 GCA_004025085.1 Thryonomys swinderianus | reverse complement strand
TTTCTTTCTTTCTTTCTTTCTTTCTTTCTTTCTTTCTTTCTTTCTTTCTTTCTTTCTTTCTTTCTTTCTTTCTTTCTTTCTTTCCTTCTTGACAGGGTATCACTTTATAGTTCAGGCTGGCCCTGAGCTCACTACATAGCCCAGGCAAACCTCGAACTCAGCAATTCTGCCTTTGACTCCCCAAGTGCTGGGATTATAGGTGTGAGCCTATAATCCTTGAGCCTATAAATTCTTCTATTTTATTAGAAGAATCTGGGCACATGTAACCCTCCAGAGTCAGTTTTTAACAAATCATTGACAGGTGCAGGGATTTCAATATTCCAGCCACCATGGGTTGATTAGATACATCTGTGTTCAGATGGCCACAGTAGGACAGAGCCCAAATTACCCGCCATGCTACTTGTAAAATACCCGTGTTGTAGTGTCCTTAACCTACTTGTCCTGAGTTGTACTTCCTATTAGTCAGACATGGATCCTCACCTCAGAGTCTATTTCTTGGGATCCCAACTTAAGACAGACAGATAACAAGAATGATCTTCTGTTTCTGAGAAAATAGTGGAAAGAATAAAGGCAAGATTAGGCAGCCTCTTCTAACTTCCTGAATTTGAGTATTCCCCAACTGACACGTCTCCAGTGGGCTGGGTGGGGATCAACCCATGTTAGACACCCAGGTTCAATTAGGAAATTGGCAATATATGTCCAGATTTCAGGAGAGAAGTCAGACCCAGAGGTATATTAAATTAAAACAAGCAGGGTTGTAAACTCATAATGGGTGAGTCATGCTGATTTACTTTTCTATGAACTACTTGCCCATCTCACCTAATTTTAAAATTCAGTACAGCTGTGAGTTTCATTAAATGTTTATGATCCTATTACAGGATATATTTTTAGCCTTAATAAAAGGAAGTTGATAAAGCTTCATTATCTGTCGTTTCAGAGGAAGAGTAAAAAATCTAACATATACCAAGTGAGTCTATAATATGTCATCATAAATCTTCTATTTCCCAAGCCTTTGTCTCTCAGCGACATCAAAGATAAATGACTATTACTAGAATTAATACCTCTTAAATATATCATGATTCTTCAACATTATTACCAAAAGGCTGTTATGAAAACGTCACTAAAATAGAATTTGATATTCTTTCTGTGAACTGAAAGGGTGACTGAATTTTTAGTACCTATAGTGGAAATGTCTTCCATATTAAATCAGCAGGTTTTCTTAGAAAAATAAAATTATTTTATATGTAAGACAGGACATTATAATATATAGTGGTAAAATTGTCCCTTTTTAAAAATCTTTTGAAACCATCATCATTTAAAGCATTTTACTAGAAGAGGTTAGTGTTACATGCAGGCTAGAGTCTTACTTTAAAAAGACATACATTTAGTTACAAACTATTACAACTTAACTGACCTTGGGAGAGCTCTTAAGAAACAACCTCAAGACCTTTGAAGCCTTCCTGTTTCTCCTACCAGAAACAAAAGATAATTTTACTGTAAGTTTCTTTGTATTATTGTAACAAACACAGTTTCTCTATGTAAAATATCCTGTATCAGTTGCTATGGAACTAGTTTCTATCACTAACATTATTATAGCTCATTTTGGATCTCAAGGAAATGCATCTGAAAGGCACTGAAGACTGCTTTTATAATTTAGAGAGTGACAAAAACAAAAAGAAAATATTTGCAAGCCTTAGTTACATACGAAGGTTCTATGCATTCTGTAGATTTATTTTCTGTTAGCATCTGATAAAACATGTTTCTTCTGTAATTGAGTTTTTTATTTTAAAATTATATGATTATTTGAATACATTGCCACATCCAAAATAATATTGGCCCACATTACATTTTAGAAACTTGTGCTGTTTTTTTCAGGAATGTATCACCGTAGGCAACACTATAAAATAAAGAATGCTTATTTATCCCGTGACTCTGAAACTGTGAGGATTTTTATGCTTTATATATTGCTTTCTGCTGTAAGAGGCTTGTCTCTGAAAGCAAGCACATGAATTCATACCAAGAGTCACTGCTGCACAAAGCTCAAATATGTCATGCAAGCTGTCTGACAACCCTTCTCTTGATATCACTTCATGCTTACACTCTTTATTTTCTACTGATTGTGATTTTCCTACTTAATTTTTTAACATAATATTTTGTTTATTTGGAAAACTGTTTCAAATCTGTTTGGAGGTGAAATTGAGGTAGGATCAATACATAAAACTAAAGTGATAAATAATGGCATCAGTCTGCATCACTTTAGTTGCATGAATAAAAAAATCTTAGAGCAAAGATAGTAAATAATTTTCTTTAATGCATATAGCATTTTTCTAGTTATAAGTTAATATTTAGAGCTCAAGCACTTGTGAGTGGAGATTCAATATTCTTTTCAGTAGAATTCCTCCTATGCCTGGCCTTTCTGAAGATGTCTACCCAGTGACGTTTTTTATAGTGACCAGAACACTGCTTTCATTTTTATTGGAAAAAGCAAAATGCTCACTTTCTGACACACATCCCTGCTGACTCTGCAGCCACAGGTCTTTGGGAGCACAGGTCTAGACGGTACACTTCAGTCGGCTACGCGCGTCTTCCTCACTGGGGGCGAACCCTTCACGCAGCAGGAGCAGCCAGGGCGGCCCTGTAATACAAGGTGGCTACTAAGGAGGAGACCCTTGACCCTTGTTAGAGACTGGACTGTTAAGTGGAGCAGCAGCGACGGACAAGAAACCGCCTCTGCCTTGACATCATCGCTTTTCCATGAAGTCACTGTTACACCTCCCCCACAAGTACAAATGTGTATCCTCGTAGCTGAAGTGCATAACATGTTTGAATTTCATTTTTAATATGAAGATTAGATGTGTGAGAGGATATGAGTTTGGTTGTAGTCAAAGATATATCACACTTCACACATCAGAGTTTTGCCATAATTTTTAATTTCCTCAGCCTTCCTGGCTATCCAATTTGACTGATCATGCAGATTTTTGTCGTCAAATTATAGATTTTGAAACTTTTTTGTGTAATGATTTATCCTTTTCTTGTTTGTTTGAAATAGAATTTTCAAAATGAAGTTTTATAATAAATAACACTTATGGGAAAATAATGAATTAAGCAATCACACATAACTGCTATAACTTATCAAATACATTATAACTGTGATGAGAAAGATGTTATGTTTTGAAGTTGTGGACAGAAAGTAGTAAAACTAATAAAGGAAAAGATGACTGTGTGCTTCCCAATGTTCAAATAGTCTTAAAACCTATATACTATTTTTGGTATTTTCCTTTTGCTTATTTTTCATTTTAGAACCTCTTCTTCATAAGAAATGCTATAGATTTTTGTATACACATGTAGCATGTGTATTTTCCAGAATATGTGTTACCTAGTTAAAGTAGGACTTTATAGGTCACAAACTAAAGTCTTTTATCCTGAACCTGTAACTATAAATATAATAAGAGCTACAGCTATGTTTAGTATTCATTAAATTGGGGAAAATGTTGGAGAGCTGTTGAAGTTAATATAAATAAATTTAAAACAGTATGGTTTCAACTACTGACCACATGCAAAGTCATTTATTATGAAAAAATTTTAAGGAAGTAGCTATTTTAAATATGGGTATGTCACTTCATATATTCAAAAATCGTTTTTTTCCAAAAGTTAAGTAAGACATTGGCTTGGATGAATTTCAACTTTAACCTTGTCAGAGACCATTCTTTCAATGTTATCACTTCAATAATTTTTAAATTATATAGTAGGAATAAAAGGATATATTCTCTATGCAATATACTTTGGGGGAAATACATTAGATTAATATGTTCAGGTCATTTGTTTTAATTGTAATACTCCAGGGCCAGAGCAACTGATAAAAATGTTTAATAAAATCCCAGCACTCAGGAGGCAGAGGCAGGAGGATTGCTGAGTTCCAGGCTTGCCTGGGCTACATAGTGAGCTCAGGGCCAACCTGAACTACAAAGTGAGACCCTGTCTCAAAAAAAAAAAAAAGGATTAATAAACAGCAGTGAAACTGCACTTATAAAGAAGTAAATATGAGCTGAAAGGCTAAGAAGAGAATTCGCTACTGAGATATATGATGAAAAGAAATGATCCTTGGTTTAAAATGGGGAGTACTATTAAGAAAGGGTAAATTTGGTGCTAAAAAGACTTATTCTTTCATGAAAATCTGTAGAATTTTACCAAGTGTTTCTGTGAAACTGAAAGGAGTTTAGAAGAATCATTAAGCAGGATGTCATAATGTGTATCAAACTCAAGGGTGAAGTTTAGCCACTATCCTAAATATGTAACTTAAAACTTGGGATTCTGGATAATATAGTGTCACTTGCTTCAGATACTTCATCTGCAACAGGTTTCTGGAGATGATTACATGAACTTAGATACACATTTCTGGGCACACACAAAGGTCTTCAATAAGTATTAACTAGCACTGTTGCTGCTGGAGTGGGTTAGAAAGGACTGATCAAAGAAAGTGAGTAGACTGTGTTCACCTGCTATGAATGACAAAGCTGGGCATTAAATTTGTACCCAGCTGGAAATAGCATTTTTTGAAAGCAGAGGATTTGCTATGTTCCTGTCTTTATTTCAATAATCGTTTCACGCAGTGAAAAGTTAAAAAAAAATTGAGGAAATCATGATGGTGAGCCTTTCTATTTGCCCAGTACCTGAATGAAATTTTTAAAAAATCCAGAACACTGATTTGAAAGAAATAAGTGCAACTTCTCAGGAAGTTATTGATGTGATCAGATTTTTAAATTGGTGAGATACAAGAAGAAAGATCATATACTAAAATATTAGGATATTAGGATGGTTCTGACAGGATAATGTCAGAGGAGCCAAAGTCTAAAGTGAACTGTGATCTATGAAACATGTTAAGATTCACAAAATTTTAAAGTACTAAAGAGAAGCAGAATTAATTTAAATGTGGCTTTCTTTGACCAGGGTTGCTAATAAGCAAAGTTTGAAACTTGCGAGGGAAGAGGATCGGGTCTAGTTGTTATTTAGTAGATAATGAATCATAACCCCAAGTCCTTCCACAATGACTTTCAAGGTTGTTACATTTTGGGGAGGGGAACTAGAGTAGCCTTCACCTGGGTCTTGCAGCATTGAAAGGCAGTTTCTGTTTAGACAAAGTCATCATCAGGGCAGGAAGAAATGTGACCACTGGGCTGAACTCTGTACTGGATCAGGACAATGCATTAGCGAAGTGACTCTGCACCCTGCAGACGGCAGACTCCACCAGCAATTGTAAACTTGGGAGGCACCTCTTGACCTTTGGGCAGGCCACTTTAGGCCTTCCAAAAACTCTAACGGTGGCATTTTAGGTAACAAGGAATAAAGGGCTTTGACAGCCAAGATTTCAGCAAAGTCCTACTCACAGAAATGGCATGATGAGCCCCAGTAAGACTTCGGCAGTCAAGCGAAAAGTGTGTTATCATGAGCCAAATGGGAGCATGTCATTGACCAGCTTCTACAAAAAACAGCGGGCCTTTGACTTTGGTCACCCTCTCAGGATCACGGCAGCAAGCTCTCCTGTAGTTATCAAAAAGTGGCCATCATTCCTCCAAATTTACAGGGCAGGGATGAATTCTTGCTGGAATGTTGAGAGGGTCAAATAGAGTCTGATCCTTTGAACATTGATAAAGATGTTGGTGAAGGAGAGTGAAGTCTCAATTTCCTCTCTACGAATGAGGTGTATCCTAGAGCGAGTCCTTTTCTATTTAGCTACTTTGACGGATCCTTCCCCAGAACTCACAGCATTATAGATAGCTAGCCTTGTAAAATAATAAGAGTAAATTACTGGAAACATCAAATTAAAGAACAAACGCCGATACTCTGTGTGTATGTGTATGTGTGTGTGTATAGTATATTTTATATATATAAAATCTGTAATTATAAATTTTACCGGTTGTTCACTGAAATTGTGTGCAAAAGTGATTAATGTATATCCTATTTACCTGCTAATCTAGAGCCCTGAATGGTATATTATATGGTGCTTTCCAACCTGGGGCATATTTGATAATGAAAATGACAATATATATATATAGTGCTGTGCACAGAATAGAGGAGATTTCTCACACCACCGTGAGTTTCTGGCTATCCCGGGGCTGAGAAACATGTCTCAGCTTGAAAAAACAAGCCTGAGTCCATATAGTCACATAAATTATACTTGAGAAGAAAGGTTCTCTGCTTCTCTTTCTGTCTCTCACTCTTTCTCTCCCTTGTGTGCTGTGTGTTCTCACGTATGTGTACATACTTTATAAGGAAACGGATTTTATTGAATCTTTATTCACAGAAAGCATCATGCTCTGTGAGTAACAGAAGATGATGTTGGTAAGACTCGAAACACATCTTGTTCTGCAGGATGCAAGTAGCTGGAAACTTGGATTCACTTGAAAAAACCCAGAGGTCTTTTTCATGGAGAATCTATCATAGGACATTACCAAGATGCTGGTGTAAAACCCAACCAGGAACCTGACTCATAAAGTGGAATTTTTTCATCCTATTAAAACACATTATGCTTAATATATTGCCCTTCATGTTAAAAAGAGTTAATGCTGAATTTTATTTATGCAAGATTTTCATTTTACATTTAATTTAATGAGCAATATCAAATTTTATGGTCACTGTTTTTCAATTTTTAATACTCAGAGGACAATGGTAATGTGCTGACTTGACATAAGGAGGCTGGAGCAGCAAATGCCATGAGCAGGTGTAAAACCCTGCAGAGCTGCAATCCAGAAGGAAAGGTCCCATCGGAGAGCAGGAAATCAGATCTTCCTTTATCTTCCCCCATGACTCAGCCTGGAGGATCCCTATCCACGATCACAAAGGGACTCAAGGCTTTAGAGTACTGGGAATGAGGAGCAATAAAGCAAGTTTATAGCTGTCTCTGGGCTCACAATGAGGGGGATAAAATTATCAAAGCCATCGTGTGGTGGGAAGGACTAAAATAATGGGCATAAGATTGTGCACTTGGTGACCTCAATACCTCAGTCTCAGCTCTTGTCACTTGCTATCTTTTATTTATTAAAAGTAAATTGATTTAACCTCCTGATGCTTCTGTTTCTTATCTGTAATGATAACAATTTTATAGTGTTATTTCAGAATTAAATTAACCCACCTGGATAATAGTGTCAAGAAGCATTAGATAAAACCAGTTTAGACATAAATAAGATGTGATACAAGCTCTCTTATGTCATATTAAACATTATTATATATCTATAGGTTATTATATATTTATATATAATACATCACTGAAGGACATGTGATTGACAAGTGATGATTCTGTGATTGAGCGGCTGCTTGATATTTTTCATAACGGCAGTGGTTGGGTCCAGAACTATCAAATAGTGGCAGGCTTTCTGAAATAGCGGTGACTGATACTGATATTAGGCACTGGTCATGTGGCATGTGAAAAATTTAACGTTTACATAAATTATTGTTTCTTTGTCCTCAAACAGTCCTCTGTGATAGGAAAAGTTGATTTCACTTTTAAAGAAGAGTAAATGTTAACAAAGACTTAAATAGTTTGCCCAAGATAAAAAGGTAATCAGTTGTAGTGCTAGTGTTTAAATCTGGCCATCCATTCCAGAAGACCCACCTGGATGCTGTTTCTCTTCTCAATCGTGAACTCCTTGATGTTCCTTCTCTAACATGTATGATAAGAGTGAAACCATAGGTCACTATCGGTGCCCACTGTCCTATCCTTCCCCTGTTTATGAAGGAGCTTGAAGTAAACCCAAATTCAAACAGAAAAGGCTGACGAATGAATTTTCATTATCCCCAAGAATATGTCCAAAAACTTCAAGTTTTCATTTGGTGAATAATAGAGCCTCAGTTTCCTCATCTATAAACTAGGAGCAAGGCCTGTCCTATAGGGTTGTGACCACACAAAGTAGTTGTGGAGTAAGTAATGTGGTGCTTCAAAATATAATAGTAGTTAGTATTGTTCTAGCCCTGAGAGTTGTGTTTTGTCTTAGAGTAAGGAAAAGTGGAGGGCAGATCTGTGGAGGAGGAAAAAAAAAAGGTTTGGAGAAGTACATGAGTGGTTTAAAGAGAAGACTTCAAACACACTTATGCTTGCGCCTTGCAAATTTTAATTCAGTTCTGGGGTTGTTCATATTCTCTTTCTTGCTACTCTCCTTGCTGAAAGCTGTGTCCTTTTAAAGCATATGGGTAAGTATCATATTGTGTGTGAAAATCAAAGAGGCACTAGTCTAAAAATATGTAACCTGGATTCTATTCCTAGCCTAGCTACAGACTCCTGTTAACTTATTAATATGTGTATGTCTCAACTCCATATATATTAAGACAGAGAGAGAGAGAGAGAGAGAGAGAGACAGAGAGAGAGAGAGGCAGAGAGAGAGAGAGGCAGAGAGAGGATTAACTTCCTCCTACTTACAGCAATTTGGGAGTGATTATTCAATGTCCATAACTCTTGAGTTCTCTTGCAGTAAGTAGTGTGTATATAATAACAGAAGATACTTTCTCTGATTAAAAAAGTCTTTGGGTGATAGGAAGAAGATGGATTCTATATGTATATAAGAAAGTGTTCACTTGATTAGAATTTATTTTCTTCATGTGTATTTCAAGTTTTTTTTAATAAAAATCTTGACATTTCTGTCATTTAACTTATATAATATTCAAAATTATTGCACATCAACAGAAGAAATTTAGCAAATCCTACTTTATTTCACCACAGTGGCCTAATGCTGAGGCATATACAAGTTACTGCTACGTAAAAGCACAAGTGAAACTGATTGTTACATCCAGTTTATTGAACATGTGTGAATAATCTTAATTCTCAAATTTAAAATTAAACAGGATATAAATGTTTAATTGTTTTTTCTACTAGATTTAAAAATTTTTTCTTATTATTATCTTAGGTTTCTTTACTAATGTCTTACAATCAGGGCATTCTATTTGCCGGTGGAGGGTCAAATATAAACATGTGTTTGGCATACATATGCATGTGAAGGTTTCCTCAACCCCCGGAGAGTCTGATCTGACTAGCTTGCCCTGGGAAATCACTGTTTAAAACGATCCCCACAAAATTCTAAACTGTGACCCTAATGGAGCTGTCTTTATGCTTTCATGGACCTTTTCAATCTAAGGGTAAGTTTAGTTTTCCTGGCTACTGTCAGCCCCGGGGTGTAGAGAGAATGTGCCGTTGAATTCTTAGAAGTTTTCTTTTCCAGCATTCTGTCTCTTAGCTGGAGTGGAAAATGAGAAAGGGAGAGGACAAATAAGACATCCAGATTCACGAGGAACATCCCCTGCCCATCTAGTGCGACGTGGACCTCCTTCTGTGCCACTCTGTCCTTTCTTCCTCATGACAGCTTCCCGACTTCTGACTTTCCTGTGCTGTGAAGTGCCAGAAATTGGGGTTCTTGTTAGAGAATAGTGTGTCAGGATTCCAGGACCCCTCAGCTTGAGGAAGCAAAACTGTGCTGAGTGTGTGGAGTGTTTTCATGGACTCTGATGTTTTGGGGTTTGCTTTTATTATGCTGCTCCTTAAATATAAGGATTGCTGTAATATCTGAATGTAAGGGTTTAGTGTCATAATCGTATGTGTGATATCTAGGTAGAGGACTGTTATTACATAAAACACGGTCGTGAATACAGACTTGATAATCTGGTAAGCAACATAAATAAATGCTCGATCCAATGCAAAAATACGTCAATGAATTTAGCGACTGTTAAGATGCTGATCTGTGAAGGGTATCTCGTTATGTGTGTCTGCCTCTAGCAAACTTGTTCTGAAAAATGAAGACAGCTTTCCAAGAGAATGTAGTTCTTTTCACCAGTGTTAACCAAATTAATTATAAAAAGAGAGACCTTAAATAAGTACAAAAGTACTAAGCAATGACAGCAACAAATTCAAACAATGCAGAAATGGAAAAATTTAAATAAACATTTCCTACTCTATCCTGCACTTTTCGCTTCAGAAGCAAGAACTAGGAATATATAGTAGTGCGTTATTCTAATATTTCATTTATGTATAAGAACACATACAGTCTGTTTTATAACAAAATTTATTTTTGTTTAACCAAAAGGGTCCTTTTCACATATTAAAAAATGGTCTCAGCAAAGGTTTAAAGGCATTTCTAAACTGAGTTCCTAAAGACCAGGTAATGCTGTTCTTGTATTAATTCTGGGAGTGTGACAATATCAAGAGAAACACGCTGTTCTTACCCAGTTTTTCTGAATGTCAGGGCAAGGTACACCTGCTTTCACGTCCCCGTGTCTCTCTGTCTCCCCAGGGGGTGAAGTTTTTACGCAGGGGATTTCTGGTTGGAGGAAGAGGGTCTGCACCACAGTCTTACTCTAAGTGATTATTATCACACCGGTAAGTTTCCACTGTGGCTGCTGCGTGCAGGCTGTGATCATATTTGAAGTCGGCAGGGGACCGTTAGAAACCTCCCCTTTGCTAAGCAGGAGCTGTAGAAACTTCTGCTTCACTGAAGCATACTTGTAACCTGCGGTCAGTCACTTCTTTTTTCATCCAGGGCTGTTTTAAACTGTCTTCTGTCCCACAGAGCAAAAACATACCCAATAACAACAACAACAAAAAACCCCAGTGCAAACTATCCCCATGAGTGTTTTTTAATTTTCCTTTACTAATCTTATTGTAATGGTGTGAGGTCTTGGCAGGAGCCATTTGTGGTTTAGACACACTAAATAACATAACATTCACACAGTTAAAAATAATTAATATCAAGTAGATAATCAAGAGCTATTTGATGGGAACCTGAATTAATGGGGCTTTTTACTTCTCTTATGGAAAAAGCATTTTATCTTCTCTACAGATTGCTGTATAAGGGAAGATATTTAGTAATCTACAGAAGACATGGGGTAGTTTGTAATGACAATTGCATAAATAGTCTTCTGGGCTTGCGTTTTAGATTATCAGTAGAAGATTATCCCATTTCAAATAAAAACAGTAGTTAGTGGAAAGCGCCTTATCTATGAGTGTTCTAAGATGAGCTGGATTTAGCAGCACTAAAATCCTATTTGGTATGAATTAAAAAGATGTTTTCTTGGTTGAAATCATTGATTTTTCTATAAAATAGAGTTTAGATAAAAGAAATTTCAAGAGGAATATAAAAGTCATATAAGAAAAAGTGATTCCACAATGCTTACTCCTAAACTATTTAGGACTAATTAATTTTGTACTAGAAATACTTTAAATCAGATTTTATGAAAAACATAATACTGAAAAATTTGGACACTTAAGGTTTCATTTCACTTCTGAAGAAGTTAATAGGTTGTTAGAGATAAAATTCTACCATCAAAGAGTATGAAGGCAATGAAATATTGCTATTAGGCTATTTTGCTTTGTTTAGTTATTTGCCTTTCTATTAATAAATCATAACAGCATTATAAACAATAATCCTTGAAAAAAAGAAACTAGAAAAATACTGAAAGTGATCATTTTTATCACTTTTATGCATGTCAAGAGACAGGAGAATCACAAGTTAAAGAAACCACTAGTTTGAGAACTGAACCGAAGCATATTTTCTTCAACTTAACAATCATCAACGGCTTCCATTTGATTAGTTTTGTCTTTGGCATTTGTAATTGAAAGCATTGACCCCATTATCTAGAGTGCTAATGAAATTAAAGATTCAAAATTTCATGATTTTTTGAATGTGGTTTTTGGGCCAAATATTTATCTTTCTATAGTTGTTTTATCTGCTTCTGACAGAGCTAAATTATTTCTATCTCATTGGAATTGCTTAAGATAATGAACTGCAAACATTCACAAAATAAAAAGGAAGAGATGAAGGTATTGGTGAAAGAGGGAGGGGAGAAATGAAGATGTGGTATGTACACGTATCTACTGCCACAATGAATGTGAACATTATGCACCACACACTCAGATCGTTAAACTAAAACTCAAAAAAAAAAATGAAGACTTTTGGGCAGGAGAGGAAAGTTCGTATGTTCCTTTCCCTTCTGAAATGGATACATCTTCTGTCTTAAGTTTTGCTTTGGTTCCCAAGGAGGAAAGACAGTGTTTTTTTTTTGTGTTTTTGTTTCTTGAGACAGGCTGGCCCTGACCTCACTATGTAGCCCAGGCAAGCCTCGAACTCAGCAATCCTCCTGCCTCTGCCTCCTGAGTGCTGGGATTATAGGTGTGAGCCACCATGCCCAGCACTGTGGTATGTGGTATTGATTGCTGGTGGGCGTGAGCCACTATGCCCAGCATTGTATGTGGTTACCGGGATCAAACTCAGGGCCTTGCGCTTTTGAGGCAGGTGCCAGAACCACTGAGCTAAATCTCTGGCCCAAAAGACAGTGTTTTGATGGGTCTGGATTTCTCTTCCTTAGATTCATTGTTGAGATCCCCTATTTTTAGGCTTCTAGTGCTCTTTCCTGTTTTTCCCTACTTTCCACTGCTGTCATCGTGTGCATTGGGCACTGCCAGATTGTGACCACAAACTTCTAAATTCTTGTAAAAAGGGAAGGAGACAACTCTGACACCCCTCACGGGCAAAGCATATTTTTATATGTAGTTTTTTTCTGATCCATCTGTAGCCCCACTTCCGTTGTAGAAGCCCTCAGAGACAGGAAAACAAATGGGGAGAGGTCATTCTGATGGCTGCTTCTCATCATTTGACTTACTTCACTCTTATTCTACTTAGGAGTGATTCCTAAGTACACAAGAACCT
This sequence comes from Thryonomys swinderianus, assembly GCA_004025085.1. NCBI lineage: Eukaryota > Metazoa > Chordata > Mammalia > Rodentia > Thryonomyidae > Thryonomys > Thryonomys swinderianus. Next base: position 47,908 of record PVIC010004840.1, on the reverse strand, counting down.
CAAGGAAACCTCAGTTAGCTTCTTTCTATTCTGCACCCAGGAGAAACTATTTGTTGTGTTTCCAGGAATGTTTCATTGGAAAATAGTTTGTTGGAAAGGCAAGAGAGGCTGAGTCACATATGGTTAATTAATTAATTAATTAATTAATCTGCTGCCCCTAGAATTGAAGACCATTTTTATACAAATAATATATCTTTTATAGAAAAATTAAAAGACAAATATTTCAGTCATGAACTATATATTCTCACTGCCTTGTATGGTTCTATGTAAAATTTTATTGTATATTATTTTAGAATATGTAGTTTATAGAATATTAATCTTACTATTAGATATTTGATATTATATTTTTATATATTATATAATATAAAATGGAACCTAGACATTGATTTCTAACTCACTTTAAAATTTAGTATACTATAGTGCCAGGCGTGGTGGCTCACGCCTGTAATCCCAGCACTCAGGAGGCAGAGACAGGAGGATTGCTGAGTTCGAGGCTTGCCTGGGCTTCATAGCGAGCTCAGAGCCAGCCTGAACTACAAAGCGAGACCCTGTCTCAAAAAAAAAAAAATTTAGTGTACTATAAACATCTATGGCAATAATTCATTCTAATAACAGTAATTTTAGTTATAGAGTATTCCTAATAATAGTAAAACTATAGTTATTGTAGAATATTCCAATATCCTATTTTTTGTTATTTTGTGTTTTTTTTTATACTTTTTTATTTTTTGGTGCTGAGAACCGAACCCAGGGCTTCATGCTTGCGAGGCAAGCATTGTACCACTGAGCTAAATCCCCAGCCCCTCCAATATCCTATTTTTTTGCCTTTCCTAATTTAACATATATTTTCACTTATTTGTCATTAATACTACAATTTGATTTACCAATTGTAATTTAAGTTGCAATATATACAGATATTCTTTTGAATCTATAAATTCTATTCAATACATGCATGTGATTTGCAGTATCATTACTGAAGCACACTTTGTCCAGCTGCACGTGTTGGCAGGGATAGAAGCATTTGCTTGTCCAATTTTAGAAAAGTGTAGGGTTTAGCCATTTCATCGCCATAAATCTCCATATGTCTCTGCATTCTCAGTTGAGCCACTCTGACTCCAAAAGTCTGAAAATCTAGAATCATGTTTGTTTTCTGTTCAAGTTGAAGACTTATCAAAATGAATGAAAGTCATGTGAACCTTAAATAAAAAACAGAGTACAGAAAAAAAGTGTTGATTAAAACTAAATTTGTCTTTGGCACAGCTAATTGCTAATTAGAGTTAAATAGGAAGGTATTTTGGTTGGTTGAAGCTTTTATGATTATGGATATATAAAATTTCAGTTATAAATCATGAGGTTCACAGTTTTTCTCTTACTTAGCTTTTAAGATGACATTCAGTAGATTAAGTTGCATAAGATCATTGGGAATTGGTGCTTCAGCATTTTGAGATACAAAGGAAAGGACTACATCCACGAACCGTCTGCACGGGATTGAGTCTTCTGCTGTTCGGTTCACTTTTCCCTCATGGCTCACTGAACCACTGGAGAACGGGTTCCCTGCAATGGTAACTCTGGCTTTTAAAACATCACTATGTGTCAAATCATCCATCGCTGTGAGGCAACTTCTGGTCATAGTCTGCTATGCTCTAGTCCTTGTGAGTGACTCAACTCTACATTTGTATAACTGGGGGCAATTCTGAGTAATGAACCAAAGAACATTCATAGAGCTAGTTTCCTTTTTGGAATAATGCACTGCTTTACTACCCTGTATTCCTGTTGGGACAACAAATGTTAAGTCAAGGGGAAAATAACAAGCAGTATTGCTTGTGGCCCATCAGTTAAATTTATTTTAACATATAAAAGATAGTAGCATTCTCTGTGTTTTTATTACAAAATAGGGAGCTTCATGGACACCTTGGATAATGGAGACCAGAGTCCTTCCTGTTCTATGTGCATGTAAGAATAGATCCAGAAACACAAAATTGCCTTTTCTTAAAAAAAAAATGAGTTTAATTTTACTACTGGAAAAACTTCTAAGTGCATTGTGATTCCTTGTCTGTGCTGACTAACACAGCTCCTTTTAATATTCTCTTTTTTAATAGGGTGAAATAGTGCCTAACTTAAACTCTCATGAAATGAGAGGCTTTGATACAATTAACATAAGCCAAACAGCTGTAGAGATATTTCTGAGCCTGGCTGATGAAGAAGTAATCTATTTTGATGGATGTCTTCATTTCTGTCTTAATCACAGCATGCAAGATTAGCAATACATGTGTTTCACTTCGGTTAATTACCAAGAATGTATGCGCAAATACACGGCCCCACTTCAATTAATTGGTTTGAATTTCAATAAACTTAGGAGAGACCACATGGAAAGTATCTGTTAGAATCCTTAAACATTTACTGACTGCAAAACATTACATAACTTCTTCTTCCAGGTCTAAATTTTCTGTCATCATAGTGAAAAATCTGAAAATATAAACATGTAGAACATCTAACAGTAAATCAGATAGCTGGATGACCTCATATCCTGTCTTTAGCTCCAGCCGTCACCTGAGGGCTCAGAGAACAGCGAAAAACTATTAGATTAACTGCTGTGGTTATAGGAAATAAAAAGAAAGGCATATATTCTTACTCATACATTGATCCACCTTTTATGACATTCATTATAAATTTCACTAGTGACTATTGTATTGTGCTGGTCTCGGATAAGTTTATAGATTTAAAACAAGGCTATTTTCATATATCACACAGGTGCTACAATATCTCATGTAATATGTCAGTAAGCAGTGTTCCTTTCCCTAGAAACTAGAAATAATCCTTTGGGTAACAGGAAAAGTTCAGAGTTAAGAAACACTGGCATGCACGAGAAAAGAACCTTAGATTTTGTGGAGCTGGGAAGGGGACAGAGTAGGGGATGGGAAGGAGGGGAGGGAAAGTGGAATTTTTAAAAGGATCAAGATGGAACATATATACAGAGTCCGCTGAAAAACTATGTATGAACTTTTTCTGTAAAATGAAAAAATCATTTAATTTTGTAAAATGAAAAAGGAAAAGGAAAATCACATGATTTTTTTTTAACAGATGGTGTTACCCTTGTATGGGGGACCATGGAGGATGTTATATATCACAGAAAACCCACTATACTTCCGGTTCTTAGAGAAAAAATGAAAACCCATGTGTAGCCATCTCAGTGGTATGTTCACCCAAGCAGTAGTCCGCTGTACTAATACGTGTCTGGAAGCTCATGGCCACTATGTTAGCACCTCTTGTGATTGCAGAGGTCAAAAGGAACTGGTATGAATTTCAGTAAGTTTAGTATCAAAGTATTTATACCTTTTTCTTTTCTAGAAGTGTATATACATTTTTTGGTGGACTCTGTATATATGTACCAATACCTACCATGAAAATATTCATTAGGTATCACATATACTATAAATTTGTTTTTAAAAAACCAAAGGAATGTTATCAAAACACGTTGCCCCAAATTAACATAATGATGTGAAACTATATTAACAACAGGGCTGCTGGAAAAAAAGAAAGATGATGAGAAAAGCAGTAGAAAATGTCTGCCAAAGTAAGTAAAGCTGTTTCAAAACAACGGCAAAGGAAATAGGGAAATAAGTTTGTGGCCAGGATGCTGTTATTGTCGAGTTAAAAATGTTCAAATAGAAACCTACTAAAAATATGTGTGTGTAACTACCCTTCCCATGGGCAACATTGTGGACGTTTCTATGATAGAAGGAAGGATATATTATTATCCACTTTAAAGTTTATTCCAGTATCTAGATGATTACATCTATAGAACTAGGAGGAATCTGGCCAGGGAGCTGCACTGAGGCTCATGTTAACATAGCCTGTCTAAGCGGGAGGCATTTCCGTGACAGAGTAAAGACAGATTCAGAAGAAAAGGAAACAAGACAGGACACATTCCCATAATAAGCACAGCACCCTGGGTACCTAAGGCAGGAGGCCTGAATGCTCAAGCCAAGCCTGGGCAATTTAGTGACTGAGATCCTTCTCAAAAAAAAAAAAAAAAAATTTACAAAAGGCTGGAGATGTAGCTTAGTGTGAAGGCCTCCAAGTCCATCCCTTGTATCACAAAAACTAACAAATAAGTAAAGAAATAAATTTAGCCGAGTAACTGCAAACCTTTATTAAGTTCATTTCTCACTGAAGCTGAATGTCTATACTTTGAGCACGTCTACTACCTTAATTTGCACCATGCTTTATGAGAAAAATTATTATACAACAAAGTTATCTTCACAGGAATTTTAGATGTGGATACATTTTCTTAAGTCATTGCCTTCCTACTTGCACTTGGACTCCTTTGTTAAGCATTGAAAGCTCTTCAGAAAGTTACACAAACAAAGCAAAATAAGAAGAATTCTGGCAGCTACCAAAAAAGCCTACTGAAATAATACAATAAACCTTTGGCTGATAACAAAAGGGAAAACACCAATTTCTTTCAGTGGTTAAATTGATGATATAACACAAGGCCAAGAACTTCTTTTTATAAAAAAAAAAAGAAATCGGAACAGCTGAAAATGGGTTGCTGGTTTATTCTTGAGAATGTCATGGGTTTTCTAACATGTTCTTGAGAAAAAAGTCTTGTTGAAAGAACAGTACCCTCCTGACTTTTGCTAGAAAAGCTAACTTTGAACAGAGTTGTTAAATGAAACTGTGTGATCTGAATCTCCCCTTCTTGACAATGGAATTTGGCTTTGGGTAAGTGACTTCATTACTCATCTGTTAGTTATTCTTTGAACAAAAGTAGTTTTGTTGCTCAACCTGGGATTGAACAGATAAATGTGCGATATGCTTTACACTGGCCTTGGAGCGTGGCCAAAGCAGTTTGGAGAGTTCAAGCGTAAGTGCCACGACACCAAAGAACCAGAATATCAGACTCGCTCATGTGTGGCACCGCGAGCTCCTTCTCCTGGGATAACTTTAAACTGGAGATTTCAGTTTCTCTAAAGCTGAGTTGTCTTGTGCTCTCAGACTGCTACCTGAACAATCACAGTTCACATGAAAGAGATCGTTTCAAAATTCTGCATTATGGAATGTCATGGTAACTTTTATTTCCCATATGATACTGAATTATCCTGATGACAAATATACACTCAGCTAATATATGAAAGAAACAGCTATACGTGCCAAGACTTCATCACGTTGCAAAAATATGATAGATTTCCTTTTACATATGTTGGAAACACTTGTATATAGTCTCCTTTCAGGCTTTGTTTGAAGGATTTGCATTTATGCCCCTCCCACTGTGCCCTGTTGTGGGGTTGAACCGAGGGCCTTTGCTGAATTATCCGGGTTGGGCTGGAATTTGTAACTGTCCTATCTCAGCCTCCTGGAGGGGAAGGTTACAGGTCTGCTGCACCACGCCTGGAGGAAGGCTTGTTCTTAATAGCAAAGCAATGTCTGTAGTGTGTCCTATAGTTTTGTTTTAAGGATAGGTCTGACTTATAAAGTGGAATAAGAAAGGGGTTGGGAAGTAGCCCAGTCCAAGGTCCCTGGGCTCAACCTCTAGTATGGGGCATGCGTGTGTGTGTGTCTGTGCACACACACAAAGTATGGAATAAAAAAAAATTAAAAACTGGCCCGGAGATTTAGCTCAGTGGTTCTGGAGCCTGCCTCACAAGCGCAAGGTCCTGAGTTTGATCCCAGTAACCACATACAATGCTGGGCATGGTGAGTCATGCCCACCAACAATCAACCAGAAATCAGCACCACATACCACAGTGCTGGGTGTGGTGGCTCATGCCTGTCATCCCAGCACTCAGGAGGCAGAGACAGGAGGATTGCTGAGTTCCAGGCTTGCCTGGGCTACATAGTGAGCTCAGGGCCAGCCTGAACTACAAAGCGAGACCCTGTCTCAAAAAAAAAAAAAAAATTAAAAACTATTGCTTGTTACTTCCATTTTCATATATATGTTATTGTTTAAATTTAAAAGTACAGAATCTGGGGTTGGAGATGTAGCTCAATGGTTCTGGTGCCTGCCAAGGTCCTGAGTTCAGTCCTCGGTAGCCATATACAACAATACAGGGCATGGTGACTCACGCCCACCGGCAGTCACTACCACATACCACAAATGCTGGGTTTGGTGGCTCGCAACTGTAATCCCAGCACTGGGGAGGCAGAGGCAGGAGGACTGCTGAGTTCCAGGCTTGCCTGGGCTTCATAGTGAGCTCAGGGCCAGCCTGAACTACAAAGCAACACCCTGTTTCAAAAAAATGTATATATATACAGAGACTACAAAATAAGTGGTCAGAGCTAAATCTCTTTCTAGTGTGAGAGAGTGCTGCATAGTAATTGCTGTCTGTTCGTCCTGCATTTCTACTTTAAAATAGGATTACTTGTAAAGCTCCTGCTCATATACACTGAGTAAAATATGAAATTGTGTCAGGACACTTAAAATGTTTAAAATTAGAGAAATCTTTTTGAAGTTTTTAAATTATTTAAAAGTAAAATTATTTCTTATATGCCCATGTACCTGAACACACATGTATAAAATACAATGCATATTTTGATATGTAAATTAACCCAAAGGAGATTAGAAATAGTATGCATTAAATTTATTACAATCCTATTTTGGCTATTGACTATAAAAAATAGTAGATAGTCAATAAACATTTATTGGATCTTCAAAACCACCATTTCGTATACTTAAAAAATGTCCAATATTTGGGAACAACTTCATTTAACTTCATGTACTATGGGATATTTTTAAGAATGTGTTATCTATACTATAAAACTATTGTGCAAATATAGGTCTGTCTATTCAGAATTTTAAAACTATTTTTATTGAAAGACAATCTTTATGTTTAAATTTAAGTAATACTGACTATTGGCTACTGGTTATTGCATAGAAAAAAAGAAAAAACAGTTGAAATAACAGCATAAAGTTCTGCGTTTACTGTATTTGCTTAAGATCAGCTTGCAAGTGATAATGCTCATTTTCTTCTGAAAATTAGGGTCAAGGGCAGCAAATTCCACCACTTTAGGGCTGAGCATGGAAGAACCAGCTGGAGCTGCTGTGTTAGTGTAGGAATCGAGGAACGAGGCTGGCACCCAGCGCTCATGTGCACCTAAGGTATTTTCAGCCTGAAATTGCTGTGCTGTCAGCAAAAACACTGACTCTTAACGCTGCCCCAGGAGCGAATATGCAGCAGTTGTTCTGGGAAGGGCAGTGCCAGGGCAATGTAGTTAGATTGTTAAGACAAATTCTAGTTCACACTTGGCAATTCCAAGTGTCTTCTCTGGAACCCACATTTGTATGTGTAGACAAGTTTATAGCTTATGAACTTGTTTTTTTAAAAAAAGTCACAAATTGACAAAAGTGGCTAAAGATCACCAGTTATCAGAAGGGATCACCAGCGATGAAGAAGCAGGGTTTGCTGGCAACTGGATGTGAGGCAGTCTTATGTCTTAATGTTGTTTCACTGCTATAACACACAGACAGATGCAGTATACAGGACAGGACAGAAAATCACCTGAAGAAGTGAATTAGTACAAGCAAGTCCTGAATGGTCAGTCCTGACCTGAGCTCCTTCCTCCCTTCAGTGCATTCCCACTTAAGTGACAGGTGCCTAGAGGAAGTTCTGCAGTGACACTCACCTGAGAAGTGTTCCTTGCACAGTCTATGAAAAATACACTCCTGTGACTCCCACGACTCCCCAGACTGGTCTTAATAGGCAGCGTTTATGCCATATTTGTTCTCTTAACCCACTCCTGTTCACGACAACTGTATGCTGTTAAGAAAACATTCTACTCTCGCACCCAAAGAAATGATATACCTCTTATTTTTTTTTTCCTTTTTTCCACCTGACCTGTTTGCCTTCTTGAAGTAGGGTCTTCAGTTTGCTGCCTTCAGACAGCCGTCCTGCGCCTACTCCCTGACATTTCAGGTCGGTGTTATTTCCACACCTTTGCTGTCCTCACAAACGAGGTGCAGAGCGAGGCTCGGAGGCCCGACAGACAAAGCTGAGGGCAGCTGGGCCTGCGGCGAGGAGCGGTCTGGCCACAGGTGCAGCTCAGGTGCACGGACCTGTCTGAGAACAAGAGGGTTCGGTGAGAAGCATTGGCCGGAAGTCTAGAAGGTCTGGGAGACAGAGCGCAGAAGGGAATTCAGGCACAAAGATGTGGGAGATGTCTCAGGAGTTAGGAGCGAGTGGGTGGAAGCAGTCGGTGCCTCAGGACTAGAACAGCCTCCAACCTGCGGGAGAACCGAGATGGATGAAGCACAGCAAAGGGGAGACCAGCAGCGGAGACAGAGACGTCCTGTTCTCGTGGTTACGCCCGCAGCCTGGTTTTTAGAAGCGGGCCTTGAGGTCAGAAGGAACCTTGATTCTGAGCTTATTCCTGGATCCTTAAAATATTCCTGTCTAGTATCAAAGATTTATCCCAGAATCAGATACCAGAAGTCAGAATTTAGCCGAACGGTCAACATCTTAAGCTAATTATGGCTGGGAGCAAAGTCTCAGGTTTTATCAGGCGAGGTCTCTTTGTGCTATGCTCTAAATGAACGAGGGGTCCAGATCTATATTGTATTGGACATGTCATCATGATTGTTTCATAGTTATGAAACAAGGAGAATTAAAAATTAGGACCAGTTTACTGAAGAGATAAAGGAATTCATTTGCATATGCAGAAATATAAACACGAATTTGTCTTGGAAAGATGCAGAATTAACTGATTTTTCCTGACTTACTAATAATGACAGGTTTTCTAAAGGGAAAAATCCATTCTAACCAAATTATCAAAAAACATATATTTCTATATATTCAACTGATATGTTTTTCTTTTTCTCTTTCTCATTCACAAAACTTGTCATTAAAGCTCTGAAGACTGTTTTTCTTTTTGGCACAGTTTAAACATTGTTTTTATTGCTCTAAGTACAAAATTTTGAATCAAATGTTTATTTAAGATAAATTTCTTTGCTATTTGAAAAGTCAGCTATTTATTGAAAACTGTTTATACTTTCTTATAACTGCGTCTATCATTGTATGTACTGTTTTGCCTTAAAACTTTAAAATTAAAACACTTCTCTTTTCATACAGAAACCATAGGTCCCCTCGTTTTATGAATTTGTTCCAGTGCAGAATGGATATAAAGGAAACTGAGTTTTAAAGATGACCAAATCATAGTCAGGTAGCATTTCAAGTTTGTACAAAATTTATCTGATGACAATATTTGATCATGAATCGCGGTGTTGCTGCGTAACTGTCTGGGATAAACTGGGTTGTGTCCGTTTTAAGCAGAACTGATTGTTTAAATTACCGGGTCACCGAGCTTTCCGACCTTCCCATGCCCGTGGCATTGACGTGAGTCTCGTTTTACCTGAGCACGGCAAGGAGCGAGGGTCTGGGCTCGAACAGGAACGCGCCGCCAGGAAGCTGCCGGGGGAGGGAGTGGAAGGCCGGTGGGCCCAGAAAAGAAGGAGGAAGTTTTAGAGATTTCCCGCCGCTGCTAATCGTTGATGATCAGGAAATTCCTAAAGACAGGCATTTTAATTTTTTGCGGTCTAGGGAAGAAAAAAAGGTGAAAGACGAATGATAGATCCAGAGGCTGGGAAAAATAAAGAACTAGAAAGAGAAAGATAAAATATTATGTAGTGATGTCTATATTCAAGTTGATGCCTCTACTTCCGCTGTCGAAGGTGAGACTTGGGAACTGGTAGCATCGGCGCCAGGTGGAAACTTGAAAGTGCGCCCTTGCCTAGTAAACTGAACCCAGAGCGTCATTCACATCTGAGAGGTCTTTTTCCGATGCTGAAAGGGGAAAAATATACACTCAAATGTCATCAAAATGACTCACGAAATTTTGAACTTCAATTTTTATCTTTAATTTTTTTGTTTTGTTTTATGTTTGCATGAGAGATCAAACTCAGGAGCTATATCACCAGCTCTCAATTTTTCTTTTTCAGAAGGTAGAAACTATGTTAAAGATCTCATCAAGATTATTTTTTATTGGGCGGGAGGGTTAGCTCAGTGGTTCCGGCACCTGCCTTGCAAGCGCAAGGTCCTGAGTTTGATCCCTGGTAACCGCATATAATGCTGGGTGTGACAGTCAATACCACATACCACAGTGCTGGGCGTGGTGGCTCACGCCTGTCATCCCAACACTCGGGAGGCAGAGACAGGAGGATTGCTGAGTTTGAGGCTTGCCTGGGCTAGATAGTGAGCTCAGGGCCAGCCTGAACTGCAAAGAGAGACCCTGTCTCAAAAAAAAAAAAAATTTTTTTTATTAACTGTTTCTGGTCAAATTTCTTTTAATAAAATATTTATTTGTTGAGGTATTTATGAAGCATGCTTAAAGTATCCCCTTAAATGTTTTATTATAACATTAACAAACTTACATTTCAGATGTATTGAAATTAACTACGAATTTGCTTTTTTAAAGAAAATTTGTTTTTATTAATAATTTAACAATTTTTATTGTGATATCAGTACATTTCATATACACATCACGATCACACTCAACATTAAGAATTTGTACTAGTATATGACACTAATTCTCATTTTCTCCCTTCCCTACCCAGCCTACAACCTCCCTACCCCCTTTATACACAAATTCACCTTTTAAATTACAAGACAACATGCCAGATTTTGTTGCACAATCCATTTTCTACCACATTATTTTGGGTAAACATGAAAATACACAGCACCGAGATTGCTTTGCAAACTCAACTGAAAGTGTTTTCTAACCTGGGCACTAGTGCCATGAGTATGTTCAGTTTTTTGAAAAACAATTGAGCTGCCTATTTATGATATACATTCAGTTCTGGAGTGTGTGTATAAAAATTTCAATTATATTGTTTTTCAATTCAATAAACACTTCAATTTAGTAAATATTTAATAAACACTTCAATGAACAGTTCAATTATAGAAGAAACCTATAGCAGTGGAGCACATCAGCTACCCCTAATGCAGGACTCTTGTGAGGCTTTATGCACCTTCCCATGGTGCTGAAATTATTTGGGAAACATCTCTTAGGTGGTTTAAGATTTATTTCTAAATAGCTCAGAGTTAACTTACACCCCCCATGCTCCCTGGGTCTTGCTCAATACATCAGAGGTCCACACAGCTTTTAAATTTAATTTTTCCTTGTTTTGTTTTATTTTATTTGTCAACCACCCTACGACGATTACCATTAGTCTTGGGTAGAAATGCCTTTTAATATTCCAAAATTCAATTCCATCACCAAAAGAAATTTTGTCATAGAAATAGACATTAAAATCTTATGCAACCAGCATAGAAAGCCATTTCCAAATATGAGTCCCCAAAATATTAGGGTCAGGGCAACATTAGCGAGGTAAATGTTTGATTTTTTTTTTAGGTGCTGGTCTAAAAAAGTTCACATTAATTTTTATATATATATATATATGATAAATACATTAGCAAATTATATGTATAATTTTGAAATATATGTATAATTTGTTTATATTTATTCAGTTGTGTGGAAAACGTGCCAAATAGCTAAAGAAGAAATGAAAGCTAAAATTCAAATTTTAAGATTTTTTTCCCTTAGTCTAAGATGAAATCTTAAGGCACAGGTGGAAATGAGAGAAAGTAGATCACTATAAAAATGATAGAAGGTTCTAGGTCAAGTTGGCTATTGGAAATAAAGCCACTATCATGTTTCATCAAATATTAGGACTCGGAGCCCAGGGTTTTCATTATACACAGGGTGTGAAGTACTTTATAAATCACCACATCGGCTGACATTCAATTACAGTCAGTCTTATTAATATGAACCGCAGAGTATTTTTAGATGTCAACCGGCAGTAAAACTATCCTTTTCATTAGACAAGCTTGGCTTTCACACAGGGCCCAAGTGTTCACAGAACACGTTAGAAGATCCAGGATACAAATGCTGATTACGTTGACATGTTTCTCACCGCAGACTACCTCAAACCTTAAAAATAAACATGTTCACATGCCCAGGGCTCGATTAAAATGTGCGGGCAGACTTTGTCCAAATCAGGCAGTGATTTTCCCCCACAAAATGCAGACCCTCCACATATCTCTGCATGATCTGTTTATTTTCCACAATAATATATTTGTATTAGTGAGCCTGAGGCATTTGCAGGGTAGTTTTGAAGCCTCTAAAAGACCAAATACCTGTCCTCCTTCCTGCAAGCCCAATACCACTGTCTCTGAGTGGAGCCAGGTACCACCGGATGGTTCAGCATCTCACTGTTCTCACACTTCCTGGTACTGTAGACTCGGCCTTTTCCTTTCTTTACAGTCCTCTTCCGAGTGAAAAGTCCATATACATGACTTTTAGAGCAGAAGTTTGAAGCACTGAGCGTAAAGCCAGACCTACTCTTAGGAATCCCATAGCCATCTCACTGGTGGCGTCAGATATGATATTAACATTATTGTTGTTATTATGAACAAGCTCGCAGTTTTAATACGCAGTCAAGGTTGAGAACCACTTGTAGATTGAGGTTGTTGGGAGCTGAAAACCCCAGGAAAGAGAGAAATGTGAATGAGACTATCACAAATTCTATGAACTTTTATATGAACTCCATGACATTTTGAGATCTATTTACTGTACTTATGTGTATTGTACAATATTTACATATTTGAATACACATACATACATACGTGACGAGAACTTCATATTTACATAGAAATAAATACTACACTTGAATTGAGCTTTAAATAATCCATTCAGAGCAAGGTACTTCAAACCTTCCAAGTAGGGTGCATAGGGGAATAGGTAAAAGTGAGGATTAACGTGTGTCATATACTGGTGCAAATTCCCAATGTTGAGTGTAATGGTGATGCGTATATAAAATATACCAATAAAGAATTCAATTAAAGAAATAACCCAAAGTATTCTCGGATAGGCAAGCCCCTTGAAAGAGAAATTTTTACGCATGACCACAAGGCGGCGCAAATGATCTATGAATGTAAAAGGAGTAACAACTTGGCTGTTTACATACACCTGTTGGAATTATTTGCTGTTAGCAAATTTTTCTCAGAAATAAATGTTATGATTTATAATAATAATTTTATAAAGTTCTTTATATGTAATCTAAATAATTTCAAAATGCCCTCAACTTGGAAAATATTTTCCTGTAAAGAAGTCACTTAAATTTTCCAGTTTAAATTGCTAGCTATCGTGACAGTACAAGTTAAATACACATACTTTAAAGGGACAGGTAAATGCATCCAATACCTAATTTTTAAATATTTCTAATGTATAATTTATTTTCTAGAAAAGCTTACAATTTTATCAGAATAAAAATAATATTCTTTAATGATCATTGATGATTCTGAATAGACTTCATTTTTCCTTAATTTATAAACTTCTGAGGTAGGCTGTACTTAAATGTAACAAATGTTAAAATAATTTTCTGGTAAATTTCAGAATTGGAGGAGATATTTTATATTACTTGGCTTAGACTTTAGATCTTTTTAGTTTTTCAAATTTTAACTTTGTAATGAAAGAGCTTTCTAAAATAAACCAGAGACAGCCTATGTAAAATTCAATCCAATAAACATCAGGAACACCTTGATTTTGAGATGGAAAGTACCGAGACTTTATAAAGATATGTTTGTCGCACCGAATGCCTGAGGCGTGTGTTGTGTGTAAACGTGTCGCTGTAATGCAGGCTAACGGATTTCCGGGGACAAGGTGCCCCTGTCCTGTTCCCCGTGGGGCCGAGGCCCGGGTGCAGCTCAGCGGCGCCGCTCCTGCCTCACTAGCGCCCCTACCGGCCGCCTTCTCCCACGCTGCTACTGTCAAAGACTTTACAAGAAGGTCCTGAAATTTAAAGGCTCTTTATAGTCTATGTCCCTCATAGCCACCTACCCGCATCTCTGCTTGGTGTAGTCAGCGAGAAGCCGAAGGGCGTGCGCACGTACGGGGCCGGGGTGGGATTCACTCTGAAGTCGCCCACGCAGCTCCCGTGTCTTCAGGGGTCCCCGGCCCCCCCCCAGCCTCCCGCTCTCCCGCTGTCCCCGCTGCGGGGCCCCACGTGCCGCAGAGTCGCTGACCTACACGCGTGTCTCCTTCCTGCTGAGTCCTGTGGTCTCGTCCTGGCCTTACTAATCCGTTTCACCACCCGTTCGGTGGGTCCCCGGGATTATTCTGAGACTCGCATCACTTTGAAATGAATCGTTTGTGGGCCGCAGACAGCTCCCGGCAGACGCTGCTTACCTGGTTCTTGCCGGACAGCGGGATGTCCGCAGTGTCCACGGGACTCCGACACCCGCCGCCTCCCGGTCGCTCCCTGTCCCCGCGCGGCCCGCCGCGCCCGCCCAGCCAGCGTCTCCGTCCTCTGTGGAGTGGGCCGTTTATATTCCCGATGGTGACCTGTGCTGCTGTTTCCCTTCGTTATCTATGGAAAACACAACTCCGAAGATACCGTTTCCACTTTTTCAGGGACCTCCCTTTGTGAACAGAATTTTCGTCTGACCGATTGATGGATCGTTACCATCTCTTCGTATCTTGGCTATTCCTTTGTTGCCTGGAGTGTTTTATTTCGTTTTCCTGGTGCTGGGGATTGAACTCAGGGCTTTCAAGAATTCAACACAACATTTCTACCGCTGTGTTGTTCAGTTTTGAAATGTTTTTCTTCATTGTTTTCTGGAGCCAGAAGTCTGATCTTAGTGTCGGTTGAGGGTACGGGTTATTAACAGGTGCCAGTTATGATCTGCTATGAGAATTAAATCCTCTGCCTACTTTTGATTTTATGGAAATGGGATTCGTTTTAAATAAGTCGACAGTTGCATTCATATTCACGGCAAGGGAATGCACCAGGAATAAGATACCGCACTTAACTTTTTAATGGAAAAATCTGACTGGATAGGAAACAAAAACTAAAAAGGCATTTTGGTTTCTACTGCACTTCTCAACAGATATATGTGACCACAAAAGGTAATCTGAAGGAGCAAAAACGTAGGCAGAAAATGAGATAAAAAAGAAATGAAACTTAACTCCATCACGCTAGGTTACATTGATCTGTATGGCCTGTGGGCCAGGGGAGAGTCTCCAGAGAACCCTCAAAAATCAATATTAATTTCTTTGCAGTATGGGGGACTGAACTTAGAGTCTTCACCATGACTTACACCCCCATTCCTTCTTCATTTTTAAATTTTGAGATAGGGTCTCACTTAGTCACTAAGTTGCCCAGGTTGAGCTTGAACTTGCGATCGTCCCACCTCATCTGCTGAGAATCCTGGGATTGCAGATGTTACTGATTTTAAATAGTCCAGCACATCTCCATGTAATGGTCTCCTTATGATCGGAGTCACCAGAATGGAATAAAGGAAGAGAATGGCCTTGAAAATCCATGAGAAAGATTTAAAAAAAAGAAAAAACAAAAACTTACCTAAAATGGATGGGAAGAGTCTTTTGTTTTTTGATTTTTTTTTTTTTTTTTTTTGAGACAGGGCCTCACTTTGTAGTTCAGGCTAACCTGTAGCAATCCTGAAGTTCAGGCAAACTTGTAGCAATCCTCCTGCCTCTGCCTCCCGAGTCTGGGATAACAAATGTGAGCAACCACACCTGGCAAAATTTGATAAAAGTCAAGAAAATGTGTTGATGAAAACTTCTAGGCTGTCCAGGCAACAACACATGCCTTCAGGCAACAAAAACCTTTGTGTGTGTTCACCTCTCTTGCCCCAACCAGCTCTTCTTACCGTCTGCTGTATGACAGTAAGAAAGTCTCTTAACTTTGGTAATAATTGATTCTTCCAGCGTTTATATTGGCATATCACTGATGAACGAGACTGGCCTGGATTCGGCGCTGAGTTGTGTGTTTACAGCTCACGTGGACATAATACTTCACTTTGGTCAGTATTAGCTCAGACCGTATGGTGAGGCCAGGGGAATTTCCTCATCAGTAAAGTGGGGACAGTAGCATCTAATTATGAGGCATGAGGGCAGCAAAGTCCATACGAAGCATTTAGCGCAATGTCTGTGGCAGAATCAGCTTTCAGTACCTGAGGTCCTGAGAGTCGTTATCAGCTAAGAACATTCTGAGGCTCCAGTCTTTCGAGTGCTCATCACTTCTTGGATACCAAACAAGGAGCGAGTTGTTTGGAGCTGTTTGCCCATAGCTGACTCTTGAGGTTCTAATCCCAATAGCATCACCTGACATCTTGGTGTCCTTAAAACATGTCCTGCGTTAAACAATATGGCATAACATATTGGACTCTGGATTAGTTAAAATAAGTTTAAGGGTCATCAACACATTTTCTTGACTTTTATCCAATTTCGCCAGGTGTGGTTGCTCACATTTGTCGTCCCAGATTTGGGAGGCAGAGGCAGGAGGATTGCTACAAGTTTGCCTGAACTTCAGGATTGCTACAGGTTAGCCTGAACTACAAAGGGAGGCCCTGTCTAAAAAAACAAAAAACAAAAACCCCCAAATCAAAAAACAAACAAACAAAAATATCAAATTTTAAAATTTATATCGATTGCTTTCGTTAGCATATGTGATGCTTTGGGTCTTGTGGTCTACTTTTTAAATAGTATTAATTTACAAAAGCCTATTTTTTTCTGGGCATATTTAATGACTGTCTTGTCTATGTCTGTGAGAACTCTCTCACTTGCATAACAAATGCAATTAATCTATATGCTTTTTAATTAGAATGCAATGCCTGGTCTGTTCACTCAGGGACTACAAACTTTTATCTCTTCTATAGGATAGTTAATATATAAAGTACATCAAGCAACTCACAATTACCATTTAAAAGTCATTATTGGCGATGCTTAACAGTAATATGGTAAAGTTACCAACACATCTGTGTCTTTTTTTTATTATCCTGCTTTATGCAGTTGTCTCCTGAAACAAATTTTCCAAATTTAAGTAGGAAAATTTCATTGCTAATTAGAGTTAGAAAACAGTCTGGAAACTGATGGAAGAATAAATTTAAGAAGCAGAGCAATTAATTCAAAATTATCTGCTAAGTCTTTACTGCTGCCATACAAGGTACATTTCAATATTTTTTAATAATATGTGTAAAACTTCTTTAAGTAAATGCATGTGTATACAAAAAGCTTGGTGCTAGAATTACCGAGTGAACTGATTTCTTGTTAAAGAGTCTCTTCACTGATTAAATATTTTAGAGAAGTTTTACTTATCTAAAGTTATATAATATACTTATATATTTTAAGATTTGGTCAGCATTGGGTGGAAAAACCTATTTCAAGAAGTCTGTTTGAAGTGTGCATTACTAAGTTAGGACAGTAGATGTCACTATTGTCATTTTCTACTAACGTGCTGAGTCAGCCTAGTTCACATGATGCAGACATTTTTTTCAATTAGGGAAGGAGCAGGATCCTGGTCCAAGAGTGAGTTTTAAAGTCGGTAGGAGTTTGAGATGATGTCATGGCTGCATTCTCTGCTGCTCTCTTGTTTAAGAGAACAAAACTCCTCTCACCCCTTTGCTAGCTAGACATTGCTCCCTTCGGGTAGCCCAGGATCCTTTCATGTGTAGTGCTATTCTGTTGCTGGCACAACAGATGAAGTCTTACATAAATAATGCTAAGAAAAATGCATCTCTTTTCTCGTCTTTGATATTCATTATCCTTCTTCAATAGCACAGTATGTATAACAAGGCAGTGATTACAAAGGAGGTTAGGGCTGGCTCAGTTTTCATTGGAAAGAGTCCCTGTATTTACACTGTCTTGCCAGTTGTTGAAATTACCGCCCACCAGCTTTTTTGTTAATGCAAATCCATTTACTGCTAATTTTTACCCGAAAACAAAACAATATTAGCAACAACAATAAAGACTTATTCCACTGCTTCCCCTGCATTGAAAGTGTCCTTTCTCTTGTCCATTTAATTCTCAGTCAGCCATTAGTCACGAATGGATTAGAAGCTTGAAAAGGTGGGTGTTATTGACAGGCTCCAATGGATTTCCAAGCATTTGCTCAAAACTTTTTTCTAATGCTCCTTTCACAGGTGCAATGAAGCGTGTCGATCCTTACTTGCTAGCTTTGGTTTGGGTCCAATCAAAAAAGATGGGGTTGGTGAGCCTAGGGTTTTCATTTTACCTCAGTCTTGGGGCTCTAGGGTGCTTTGCTAGGGTTTTCATCACTAATACAGAGTGTGATGTAATACATTGAAAATCGTTTGGAAACAACAGAAGTGACCTTATCTGTTTTCATTTGTTGCCACTGAGCTTGCTTCCAACTCTGAAAATTGGATCATTTGGTTTTGAGAATGGATTTGTGATTTTCTTCAAAAACTTTAAATTATCTTTTATGCGCTACTTTTACTCCCATATAATGTGGTTGTAACTACTATGATTTCCCCTACTTATAATCTCATATTAAAGCCAAAAAATTAATTTTAGATATCTAATTTGATAATTTCACACTTGAAAGGAAATGGCATGAACAAAGGTGAAACATTTTGTAAGAAGATTCAGAGAAATGCAACTTTGTGTTTTATTTAGATGGCTGGCATTTGACTATGCTGTACTATAAGTATTGCTGTATTAGGATCACATAACTACTACTCTTTGTATATACAAAGAGGCTAAATAGCCTGTAGCTGGTATAGAATGATTCTGCCTTATTGCAAATTAGAGTACCAAGACAAAATTATCTCTAATTTCTATTTCAATTTGGCTCAAGTCAATCAAGTTCAAGTCTTTGACCTCTTTGTTTTCAGTATATTCCCTATAAGACATGGCTTTTAAACTCTGTAGATGTTTTAGGTGTTATACTGTAAGTTAGACAGGAAAGGACCGTTCATATTGCTTACAGCCACGGAATGGTCTTATTCCTCTTTGTGTCCCATGACCTAGGGTAGGATGTTGCTCAGTAAATTTTTTGATGATGCTTTAAACAGAACAGCTGACTGTGTGATTAGTTTGCTGATTTTCTCTTCAAGGTTTAACCTGTCAAGGACCACCCCATCCACTTTTCTTTTAAACAGTACATTAATCTTTTCTTCTACTCTCTCCAGGGATCAAGGAGTTGTTTTTTAAAAAACATTAGCCTGTTCTGGTTAGTTCATATGATTTTACTTAAGGAGTACGTGCAGATTCTTGTTACTAGATTGGATTTAGTTTTTAATTGGAGACTTCATAACATGATAAGATTAGTTGGGAAGTGTTTAACACTATAGATACTACATGTTTTACATATGCTATACATTTATGTGGACAATCCTATAAGTAAACTTATAGTTTATATATGGGATCTAGCTACATAGACAATTTTTTTTTTTTGAGACAGGGTCTCGCTTTGTAGTTCAGGCTGGCCTTGAGCTCACTATGTAGTGCAGGCAAGCCTCGAACTCAGCAATCCTCCTGTCTCTTCCTCCTGAGTGCTGGGATTACAGGCGTGAGCCACCACACCCAGCACTGTGCTACGTGGTATTGATTGCTGGTGGGCGTGAGTTTCCATGCCCAGCATTGTATGTGGTTACCAGGGATTGAACTAAGGACCTTATGCTTGCGAGACAGGCGCCGGAACCACTGAGCTAACCCTCCGGCCCCACATAGACAATTTTAATCATCCTGAGATTTCTTTCAGACATCTGTGGTTAAAACTCTGCAAAGGTTTGCATGTTCCTTAACTGTGGCCTTCAAGGGCTCAAGTGTTATTGGCTTGGTCACCAGGGTGGGAATGTGAGAGGGTGAGACACTGAAGAGGTGGGGCTGGTACAGGTAATTTGGGAGACTTCTGTGCCTCTCTCTCTAGCTTCCTGTCTCACCATGTGATCTCCTTCTCTTGTATGTACACTCTTCATGATCTCACTTACTGTCCTGTGATTTATTGAGGGGCCTCCACCAGAAACTGAGTCAACGTGGCTTCCCAATTTGGACATTAGACTTCTTTTATTATGTGCTAAGTAAATCTTCTTTCTTTATAAACTATCCAGCCTCATCTAATTAATCATCATATCTAAAAGTGAAAATACAAACTCAGTTAAATTCAGGACTTTATCTTGCTTCCTTTCTTCTGTCTAAATCTGATTTTAACTCATGAAGCCGGGGGAAGGTGTGGCGGCTGCCCCAGGTTATCCAGCTGTGTCCTGCCCCCGTGCAGTCTTCATCTGTGGCATCATAGCACCATGAAAGGCTACTGCCTAGAGGGCTTCCACATGAACACTAGCTCTTCTTGCTTTGTTTTTTGTTCACCAGTTTTATTTAGCAGTTTCCTCTCTATTTTCCTTTGCTCCATTCCTGCATAATGATCTAAAGGAGAAAAAAAGCTAGGACTTCCTAGACTGGGGTGGATTGTATCATTTTGATCCCCTTTGATTCCTTTCTTACCTCAAGATGGAAGTTCTTATCTGTTGTGCCAAGAAGGTGAAGCCAAAAAAAAAAAAAAGCCAAACAAAGGCCTTCTTCAGCAGCATTCTTTAAATACTTTATACCAAGATGGGTTTTTTTGAAATGCAAAAGTTAAGAATTTACTCTGTTTTCTATTTTTCCCATTGACATCTTTCCTTCTGGTAATAGTGTTCCTCAGGAGAAGTGTTGGGTGGAGGAGTAGGAGGTTGGTCAGCTGGTTCTTCTCAGAGTACTCCACTTGTGATACAGAGAAGGAATTCTATAAGGAAGGCAAACTAGTGGTCAGTGTCTCATCGCTGAGACACAACACCTGATAGTCAGAACTGAAAGGAGGACAGGTTTACCTTGGCTCA
Organism: Thryonomys swinderianus; assembly: GCA_004025085.1. NCBI lineage: Eukaryota > Metazoa > Chordata > Mammalia > Rodentia > Thryonomyidae > Thryonomys > Thryonomys swinderianus. The sequence goes on along the minus strand of PVIC010004840.1, from coordinate 27,278 downwards.
CAGTTACGGGTAAATAGTTGGTGGTGTGAGAAGAGGCGGAGTCTTCTTCTGAAAAACCCACCTGTGAACACAAGAGGCCTCTGGAGGACATTCATGATAGAAACCATACCAAACCAGGCACTGTGTCGTGGAGGACCATGCTGGGTATTTGAGCAGAATCGCTGGCCTCTTCTTGCTGGTGGCCAATACTATTCCCTCCAATCCTGCCAGCCGAATTGTCTCTAGACATCACCAAATGGCCCTTGGGGGTAAAACTCTGCACTCCAATGACAGCAAAAATACAGCTTTCTCATTTGGAATTTTATTCTTTCAGTATAATTTCTGTGCTTTACTTCAGCTTTGTGTGATTTAAAGTCTTTTTAAAATTATTATTTTGGGCTCTTTAGGAGAAAGCATACAGAATTATTAAAATAAAACTAAGTATAACATTAAAATTATTTTGGATGATAAAAAGGAAGTGATAATAAATCACACATTTTGAAAAATAAACACGAATATAACAAAACCTAGGAAAAAAATCCCACAATATTTTTATTAATTGTCTGAAACACTTATTTTGGCCTACTTTTCTGGCTGCCTATTCTTTGATGACCTCATTATATGATGAGTTCTCATTACTTTTATAATGGGAATAGATGATTTAGGTTTTCTCTGTAATGGTTAAGTTGAATTTGTTTGCTACAACTGGTACTTCAGAAAAGTAGATTTTAGCCTCTCAGCTTGTTATGCTGTGATTTAATATGTTATGAATAAAATGTGGTTTTTACATACAGACATCTCTCCTAATTTAATGTTACCATAAGTGGGCCCTGCGAAGGAATTCCAATAAATTGTAAATTATATTTCATATGAGTCCCATAAAAAAGAGATGAAGTATGGGGCATGTTTACAGCAGGAACTGTTGTGTTATTGAGTTTGTTATGGCCGGAGAAGAGTTCAGTTTTGAGTCATCAAACTTGAGAACAAATCTTTTGCTCGCAGTCGTATAGAGTTTTCATGTACTAGCTTCTGGATCTACATATTTTGAACCTTTTTAAGAATTCCATTTTACACCTCTCATTATGGAAGCTTTTTGTATGGAAATACCACCTTTACCGTTTCACACTGCTATCACAATCCTGGGACTCAATAAGCAACAAATATGCTAGTGGCTACTTCAATTTTCTTTTATCCAGAAGGCAATAAGATGAGAGAGCAATGACAATGACAATATAAGTGTTTTACTTCATGACAAAAAAAGAACTGCTGTTTTGTAAAACTTGGCAACAGTTAACCTAGTATAAATATATTCCTAGGGCTTTGGAAATAATATGCAACTGAGATCCTTGAAACTATAACTTTATTAACAATTCCTCATACTGGGTCACAGACACCCACACCATAATTTTCTAATGAAAACACATACCTTAGCATAACAGTAGCCGGCTGTGTGTCTCAGTAACTGTGCTGGGGAAAAGCAGAAGCAATCTCTGTGTTCAGACACTTGATATGATGAATGGTAAGGTATATGTACACACTGAAGTATAAACAGGAGAGTTTTACTTGTTATGGGGCACGATACATTTTTGTGTCTGTATAATTTTTATTAAATGTTTTCTTTTGATTTATGGTGAAGTTAATCAAGTTTAGTACAATGTCACATTAAAATCTGCTCTCACAACCCTGGGAGGAAGGTGAAGGTCTGTCATCAGTGACTCGGCTACCGAGGATGACTTAGGTCATGTAAGCCAAGAGGTTACAGGACAGAAACGGCAGCTAAAGATATGACAGAGGAGAACAGAGTGAAGGCCTTGATTCAGATGAGGAAAAAAAACGGTAACATCAATAAATATTTGACTTGTCAAAATGTTACAAAAATGGTCACGTATTCCTCAATGATCCAATGTTGGAACTAGGTCTGAAATGTTATTAGGTTCTTTCCAGGGTTGAAACCTATTGGATGGAATGCCACCATTGTGGTTCAGTGCTGGAAATCGTAATAGATGATGTTTGGAAATACTTTAATAATGAAATACAACAAAACATTTCATATTCATCAATTGTAATACTCAAAAATATATTTGTCGTGACACTTCACTGTCTGAACTAAAAACCCTACATAGCAAACTTTATCATTCTAACCGACAGGATCTAAAGGCTTTATGGAGAAGTGATGGACGTAGCTTTGATATTTTTAGAACAAAATTTTTTGACACTCAAGAGATTTGGTTTCCTTCAAAATTGCTGACATTTTGATGACAAAATGACCCACCAAGAAAGAATAAAACCCAACAATTTGGCTGCTTTTCACCCAGTTTTTGAAAGCTTTGTTTCAGACTGTCAAGCAGTTTATGTGTTGTTCAAATACAGGACAATTGAACAACTTGCATCATTTCATGGTCATTGAAGGCGTCAGCAATATATGTCAAATAAACTTTCCAAATAGGGTATAAAAAGTTGGGTCCCGGTAGATATGCAGAATTTAGACATGTTTCCTGGAACTCAGCCACCAGGTGTTTCTTCATGCAATAATAAACTATATGACTTTGTAAACAGACTGGATGCAGTTTTGTCAAGAAGTAACTCATATGTCACATTTGACAATTGGTTCACTAGTTACCCATTGATGTTACATTTGCTAAAAGAACACCATCTGGTCATTAAGGAACTAGCTACAAGAACAAAGCAGAGATTTCTGAAAAATTGTTGGAATTTCACAGTAGAGAAATATAAAATGCAATCTTTGGATTTTGTAAAAGCACAACACTAGTCTCCTATATGGTATGAAGAAAAACAAGGTAGTATGGATACTGTCAACATTACACGTTGGTGATAAGATCGATGGTGGGGTATGGTGTGGTAGTGCATGCCTGTAATTCTAGTACTAAGGAGGATCCTATGAGTTCAAGGTCACCCTGTGCTATATTGTGAGTTCAACCCTAGCCTGGACTACATAGCAAGATCCTGTCACAAAACAAACAAACTAAATGTCAATAATGAATCCTCAACACAAAGGAACCAGAAATGGCCACATTTTACAACAAAGGCAGAGTAGATGTTGTTGAGGAATTATGGAGCGTGTATGGTGTCACTCAAAACGAAAAGCATTGGCCATGCCTGTGTTTTCCTCAATCATAAATGTGTCACATAAATAGATTCATAATATACAAAGAAACAGCAAACACAGACTATCATGGAGAAATTGCTTAGAGGAGTGGGCTAGAATTGATAAATGGTCAATTACAACAGAGAAAAACAGTGTGCGTCTGTTCAAAGAATTCCTCAAAAGAGTTCTGAGGCAGACCAGTGAATACACAGATGAAACATGACAAGAACCTCCTAGAAAACAGGAAGACCAGCAAGAAGTGAAGTGTGTCCTACCAAGAAGACAGGAAAACCAAGTACACATGCCATCAGTGTCCATGATTCTTGTGTGTAAAACATGTTTTCTCATGTGTATTGAAGTAAAGTTTACTTTTTTAACAAAGTTTTATTTGTATTTTCCTAATAGTTCCCAATGGAACTTATTTCTGCCATTATTTTTTAGACTTAGTACACACACAGATAATTGATGTTGATGTTTATTCTAAACACTCAGTATGCATTTGATATTTTACTTTGATATTTCATTTTCCTGCTAAGTGGACATTGTACAACATAATAGGAGAGTCCTAACAAAAAAGGATGACAAAGGACTTTATAAGTAGAGCCTGGTGTGAAACAGGAAAGGAAAGCTGAACACACATGCTCTCAGTGTGTATAGAACATGTTTTTAGCATGTGTGAAGGCAGCTGTAGTTGTGATGATTGAAGCAAAGGTTATTTCTGTGGTAGAGTTTTGTTTGTGTTTTCACTATAGCTTGCATAGAAATATATTTCTGTTGTTTATTTTTCAGATCTTATAAGCAGGCAAACAGTTGATGTTGAAAATGTTGAAGCTTACTCTATATACTCATTACATATTAAAATTTAATATTTTATTGCTAGTTTACTTTCCTATTAAATACTCAATGTAATGGGATAAAACTCATAAAATTAAAATTAGCAGCTCATCAATAGAAATCTTCCTAAAAGATGTATGCAGGTATCACATACCTCTGTAATGCACCTTTTTAAAAATTGCTACAATGCCCATGGGGCTAACTTAAGAATAAAATGTTTCATCATAGATATTGCTACAGAGAAAGATGATAAGGGGTGATATGATGGGAGCAGGGCCTGGTGCAAGCACTGTGGAAATCAGTGTGGAGACTCCTCAAAACACTAAAGGTTTCATTGGATCCCACTATTTCTCTTTTAAGTATCATGCAAAAGAGTTAAAAAGCATCATACCAGAGAAATGTATGCACACCTGTGTTTATGGAAGCTCATTTTATAAATCTTGAAAGGAGCATATTCCCATGAATAGGTGAATACAAAAAGAAAATGTAGTTTTTATACGCAATAGACTGCTACTCTGCTGTAAGGAAGGATAAACTCGAGACATTTTTAGGTAAACAGATATATCTTGAGACCATCAATCAGACACATAAGTTTAAATATCACATTTTTTTTCTCCTGTGTAAGAAACCCAAAAGGTGGACTGGAGATTCAGCTCGGTGGTTCTGGCGCCTGCCTAGCAAGCGCAAGGTCCTGAGTTTGGTCCCGGGTAACCACATACAACAATACGGGGTGTGGCAACTCACACCCACCAGCAATCAGTACCACACACCACAGTGCTGAGTGTGGTGGCTCACGCCTGTCATCGCAGCACTGGGGGTGGGGGAGGCAGGAGGATTGCTGAGTTCCAGGCTTGCCTGGGCTACACAGTGAGCTCTGAGCCAGCCTGAACTACAAAGAGAGACCTTGTCTCAAAAAACAAACAACAAACAAACAAACGAACAAAAACAGAAACCCAAAAGGTAAATTAGGAAGAAAATGGAGAATGGACATTGGGAAATAGGAAGAAAATGTTCAAATAAGAAGGCAAGGGAGTGGGACTGGGGAAGAAAGGATAAAAGAGGGAGAAATCTATAGTAATAAACTCATAAATGGGGATGGAAGAAGAGTTAAAGTTAGGGAAGGAATGAGGAAAAACACCAAACTAAGATTTATCATGTACAAGTACAAATTCTGTACGATGGATGTAATCATTATCTATGGCAAAAAATATACCAGTAAATGTTAATTTAAAATAGAATTTATTTTTGTTTTTTGAGAAGCAAATATACTTTAATTAAGCAACTGCTCAGTTGATGCAAAGCATAATTGTAACATAAATGGCACATCTTTTTGCTCCAGATGTTTAATAAGATTTTTATGGAAATTACTCTCTCCCTCCCTCCTTATTTCCCCTCTCTCTTTCCTCCCTCTCTCTGTTTCTGTTTCTGTCTCTTTCTCTCTCTGTCTCTCTTTCACCTATTGATCTTTGCCTTCACAATTATCATCCAGATGATACAAAACTCCTAGAATCTTTGTTTTCAAACCTTTCCAGCCATCCTGGGTATCCTCGCTGTATTTCTCTTCTTTTCTTTTTTTAATTGTTCACATACCACTTATATGACTTATTTCTTTTCCCACATTTTTTTCTTGTTTCCTATTGTTTACACAGATTAATGGACTTCATTTTGGCTGAACGAAGATTATATACTTGAATAATAATTATCCTCCAGTATCCCTTCCACTGCACCCCTTTAGTTTCAGAGATTTTTAAGGAAGTGTTACTGTGTATAATGTATTTTTGACCATATGCATGCCCCGTTACTCATCCATACATATAGATGCAATCATCCATATGCACAATTTCATTCTTTTTTCTAGAATATTTTGGAAATGCAGCCATATTGTTGTAGGTCTGAAAGTTCAGCCATGATTTGTTTTTCTGTTCATCTGTGGATGAATGTTTAGGGTGGTTCCAGTTCTTGTGTATTATAAGTAAAACTGCCATGAACATTTATATGCCAGTTCTTATGTGACTAAAGCTCTCAGTTTCATTTGGATTAGTTACTAGTTTAAATCATATGGTAAACATAAGCCTAAGGAAACATCGTAGGTAAATTATTGAAATTTTCTTTACCCCATTTCTCATCTGTAACACAGAGACATTAATACTCACATTACAGATCATAGGTCATTGTCTTAATTACTTTTCTCATCACTGGGACAAAATACCCAACACGGAAAGTTACAGGAGGAAAAGTTTATTGTAGCTCATGGGGTTTCAGTCTATAGTCAGCTGGTTCCAAGGCAGCAGACCATGGCACAGGGGCGAAGCAGAGCAGGCAGAAAGTAGCGAAGCAGCGGGCTTCCCTCTCCTTTAATGTCATCCAGGCTACCAGCTTATTGGATGGTGCCATCCTTACCCAGTGTGGCCCTTTCCATTATCTACAACCAGAATTTTGCTAAACAACTCAGTCACCAGATTTGGTGATCACACACCCTTAATCCACGTTCACACACCCTAGCTCCAGCCCCCTCTGGAAACCCCACCTATGAGCGCATGAATTGGTGTGGGGACGTCTAGATATAAGCCTTAACACTAGTGTAGTCTGAACAAAGTGTTTAGTACAATGCCTGAAATATAACAAACACTCAGTGCATGAAATAATGAGAATTATCAGCCAACATCATAGGACAGAAGAGGATCGATGCAACAGTCACTGGGATTTTTGATTACTTACATTCAAGAGAAGGAGCAAGGTTTTTGGAGCAATTCTCAATGTTCTAATTTAGGCAGAGTCTCGAATGAGACCACCTCGAATGAACCGAGCCTGTCTGACTGCCGCACTATCACTTAGCTAACTGTTGTCCTTAGGAGAGCTCTTGACATCTCTACAATTTCATTATCTGCAAAACCGAGAGAACTGTGTCCATAGGGTTTTCTATTTTTTGTATTCTTATTGTCATTTCCATACAATATTTGCACTTAAAAGCACTCCTTATGCTGGGAATCTATGCTTAAATAGATTTTCTGTAGCCTCATAGCCAAACAAAACAGGGTGGATTGCTTCTGGTAATTTATTACTTCTGTAATAAAGTCTTTTGTAAACTTGGGGGACTGTCTTCCTGCCTTTTTGCCTCTTTGCTGAAGAAAATGTCCCCCAAAACAGATACTTTCCTGGTCTCCTTCAATCAAAGCATTCCTTCAGGGAGCTTCTGGTTTTCATCACCTCGTTGATGTTTATGGGCTTAATTCGATGGAGATCTTTTTCGTTTTAGCTTCTCTGTGAGATTTATGGAATTTAGGGGTCCACTGCATGGTCCCTGGCACCTGGGAGGACGTGGAATTGTCACAGCAGACTCAGACATGAGGGAGTCAAGAGCCATGATGCATCTAGAGTTTTTAGAGCTGAACTGCTACTGTACAGCATAAAATACCCAAAGCTCCATTTCTCCTCCCCTTGTAATGACACGGCCTGAAGATGGGATGCTGTTGTCCTGGAAGGGATTGGATTGAGAGGGAACCAAGGAAGTGCTATGGTACAAATGAGGACCTTGCTTATATAAGCTTCTGCAGAAGGTTGCCTCTTTCAGCAAGAGGAGAGACCTCGCATAAACCAGTCCAACTGGCTTTTGCAGATCGTGAAGTCAGTAAATATATTCTTGATGTTGGGAAACCAGGTTGTCTTCATTTTATTCACACATGTACAAAAAGTAGATGTGGACCTAATTTCAGTAATAAATATACCTGAACAGAGTACTTACATAATGGAGAGTTTCAAGTATATTAAACCATAAAATGTTTTAGCTATAACTAGATGTGTGCACTTAAAAATATAGTTGAGAAATCTGGTTGCTGGTGACTTACTACAGAACCTTAACAAATAAAAACTATAAAGATTTAAGGTGTAAAATGTGGTGTTTTGATACTCATGAGCACACAAATATATTGTAAAATGATTATTGCAATCCAGCTAATTAATATCACCTCACGATTACCTTTTTGAGTGAGAATGTTTAGGATCTACTCTCTGCAAATTTCAATATATGTAATAATTGTGGTGAACTATAGTCACCATGGTGTACATTAGGTCTCCAAAATTTATTCATTTCATCACTGAAAACTAGAGCTCTTTAACTAGTTATATTCGTATTTCCCCCACGGCTCAACTCTTGGTAACCACCCTGAGGTTTTTCAGATTTAAGATAGATCATTCTGTATTTGTCTTTTTGTGTTTGGCTTATTTCACTCAGTGTTATGTTCTCTAGCTTCATTCATGGTGCCTCAAATGCTAGAATTTCCTTCTTTTAAGTGTGAATTACCTGTATATATGTATTCATTCTCACAGGTAACTCACTGATGAGCAGTCAATCACCGCCCCCCCCACTTCCTGTATTTAGCTGTTAGGAATGACACTGTAATAAGTGTGGCACGTATTTCTTGGAGTGGATGATTTCATTCTTTTGGGTATGGACTCTTAAGTGAAACTACTAGATCATATGATAGTTCCATTTTTAATTTTTAGAGAAAATACTATACTGTTTTATACTGTGGCTAAACCATTTCATAGTCCTACAAATGGTGTACAAAGTTTCCATTCTCAACATTAAAGCCAACATTTTTCATTTATTTAGTGATAATCATTCAAACAAGTTTGAAAGAATTTTTATTAGTAGTAATATTGAAGTTTCACAGGAATATTTTATAATATTTAAAAACAACAGCCAGGTGTGGTGGCTCACGTCTATAATCACAGCACTTGAGAGGCAGAGACAGGAGGATTGCCATAAATTTCAGGCTAGTCTGAGCTACATAGTGAGTTCAGGGTCAGCCTGAATTACAAAGTGAGACCCTGTCTCAAAAAACTAAAAACAAACAAACGAAAACAACAAAAAAAGAAAAGTAATAATATTGAGACAATAAAGAGTAGTCGTGGGCCAAAGGTTTAGCTCAGTGGTTCTGGCACCTGACTAGGAAGCGCAAGGTCATGAGTTCAATCCTGGTAACCACATACAACAATACTGGGTGTGGTGACTCACGCCCACCAGCAATCAGTTCCACACACCACAGTGCCAGGCATGGTGGCTCACGCCTGTAATCCCAGCACTCAGGAGGCAGAGGCAGGAGAATTTGCTGAGTTCAAGGCTTGCCTGGGCTACATAGTGAGCTCAGGGCCAGCCTGAACTACAAAGTGAGCCCCTGCCTCAAAAAAAAAAAAAAAAAGTAGTTGTTGTATATCATATTTCTTTGTTTTTGTATTTAGTATAGGTAATTTTTATAAGCGTATGGTGTTCTGGATTAGTGTGGGAATATTTCTGCAGTTGTACTTTGTCCAATGAAGATTCCTTAGATGTGACATGTAGATAGGTCTGAAATATGCTTGAGTAGCTGGATTTGCTCTTTGCTCTTCCTTTTTGCCCAAGAAGTGTATGTTTCATGCAGCCTTTTGTTCAAGGAGAAAGAAATGTTTGATTCACTCTGATGTTGGACTCAGGGTCAACAGAGTCAACCTACATCACCTGGCTCCAGCTGACTCATATATTCATATAGCATAAATAAAGTCTTTCTGGCCTGTCCTGATGTTTGGGGTGGTTCATAAGGTCACATTAATTGTAACAATAGCTGAGTGATAAAATATTCGCGATGTTCTTGTTGCTCAGTGAGAGGTTTGGCTTACTTTTACTAATGAGAAAAAAGGAGAGAGAGAGAGATGACCCGATGAAGTTGTCTTCCTGAAAATCAGAAAATAATCGGAAACTATTTGTGTCATCATTACTTTAAACTAAGATATTTTAAATCTGGGGCTGGAGGGTTAGCTCAGTGGTTCCGGCGCCTGCCTCGCAAGCGCAAGGTCCTGAGTTCCATCCCCCGTAACCACATATAATGCTGGGCGTGGAGACACACCCACCAACAATCAACACCGCATACCGCAATGCCGGACGTGGTGGCTCACGCCTGTCATCCCAGCACTTGGGAGGCAGAGTCAGGAGGATTGCTGAGTTCGCGGCGGCTTGCCTGGGCTCTGTAGTGAGCTCAGGGCCAGCCTGAACTATAACGCGAGACCCTGTCTCCAAAGCAAAAAAAAAAAAAAGATATTTTAAATCAGGATCTAAATCAATAAATGTCTTTGCTGTTTGCTTCAAGTAAATCTTGGGAAAATATAATTTTGGGGCAAATTAACTTGCTCATCTGGGCAAATAACTACCCAGTCAGAACATCCCATTTGTGTGCCTGAAAAAATAATTCACTTAGTGGAGCACTGATTTGTTCATCATGACTAATTTTACTATGTCCATTTTTCTAATTCTAAACTATTAGAACATTAACTTTGTTAACTTCAACTAGTCCCCTCTTGAAAGATCCACTAAACCCATTTCAGCACAGTCCCCGAAATTCTCAAATGTTCTCCCCCAATATCTACCTTTGAAATATTACTAAGATTCTCAAAATGAGATTATCTTGCTGAAATAAAATTGGTGCACCAATCTTTGGTTGATCAACAGGTTTTTTTTTTGATGGTTTTTGTGTAAGATTTGACAGCTGGCTTAGATTAGAATAGTTCTGTTGAACATTAAGTACAGATATTAGTAGGAACAGCAGGATAAAAGCCTAGGTGGGAGTTGCTGGCTTCCAGTTCTCCACCCTTCAACATGAATTTACACATCGATCTAAGCATCAGGCTCTCATCTACAAAGATGAGGGATCGGGAAGATCATCTTCAAAGTGTCCAGGTTTTCAACTTTCATGAAACTAAGATTCTCAGGTTTTCAAATACATTAGTGACTGAAACAGGTAGTTTTAAATTGTTGTTTATTTTTGATATCTCTTAGTAGGAAGTACACAAAGTGTTATTACTTAAATATGATTATTTTATTACTTTTTCACCTAAGATAATTTAAAAAATACTGATGTAATTTATCCTTTAAATTAAATGTTTTTAATTTCGAGTTGGTTTATATTTAAATCTGAGACAAAATATATCATTTTTCTTATGCTAGCTGTATTCTCTCAAGTGATAACATTTCACTCATTTAGAATTCACTGTCAAGCAGTATTACCTACCTCAAATAGAAACTCTGCCTACCACTGAGATGTAAGCAAAAGCATTTCTGCCAAAGAAATAGTGCTTAGCTTCATTTCACAGTTTCATTTGATCTTTTTTTCCAGAATGTATTACTTACTATTTTGCACATGATTCTAACTTGACCTATACAAATTAGAAACAATAAAATAAATTCTAAAAATGATGCTGTATACAGGCACATAGATAAGCATAGACATAAGACAGAGTAGTTATCATTTGGAAAAATTAAAAATAGCCCACAGAGTCCTATACAGCTGATGCAGGTAGAGTAGGAGCAGATATACATTATAAGAATGATTCACCATCTGGGTGAAAACTAAGTCAGCAGAACTCTTTCTGTAGCTAGAGAAACATATAATACATTTTAGAAATATTTACGTGCCGAGTTTTTGTTGCTTGTAAGAAAATATAGGTAACATATCATATGGCTATAAAATCTGGTTATCCAAAATAATACGTTACTCAAAACGTTTGGTTAATGATTTATGATGCATCATAACACTGTTTATTGATTTACTTTCTTTTAGTTTTATACCAATGACTTTCATCCAAGTCTTTATCATATACTTAATATTTTATAAACAATTTCTTCACAATGGCAAGACTCAAATTCTCTTATTTTTAGTACCATGTCCACTTTATTTTGATTTTCCTGTTTCCTTTCAAAACTCATTATTTCAAATATACCCAAATGATCTCATTCTTGGTTTACAGAGGAAAGGTCAGCTCTAGGAAAATGTTATAGCTCTGATTTTATCTTATTTTTGGTGTGAAAGTACATTCAATTGTGAGAGATGTTTTCCCCTTCTAATTTGAGAACTTTCATTTCTTATAAGATATAGATTGATTACGCCTTGTGCTCTAGTTGTAATGAGTCCATAGCCTTAGAGAAAATAGTCTAGTTTCTTTGGAGGAAGGTCACATTACAAAGTCACTTTGAAATCAGGTGTTGCCTCTTTTCAATATTTTTGGCAACTTAAGTGCAATATCCTCCATCTGTGAAATAACTAGGGTGTTCAAACAATTTATAAAAAGCTTTCACATAGTAAGGAACTTGAACTTTTTAGTGCTTAACTTAGCATTGTGAAGTTAAGTATAGAAATGGAGGAAAAAAGGAAGCAAAGAAAAACTTTTTTGTAACCTCAAACAGATGGTAGATTACATGAATGAAGAAGAAAAGTTACATTTTAAAATTTACAAATGGAAATTTCCTGTTGCTATACTGATGGTTACGTTCAATAGGAAAATGCACTGATCAGAGAAATTATGGCTATGGTGCCATATACAGCTGACAGAAAGTTCTGACTATTCCGAAAGTTGATTTATTTCTTGACTGGTTTATTTCAGTTAACAATGGGTTGGGCCATTGCTCTACCCTTTGAATTCACTGATTAATAACAAAACTGCCTTATGAGCATCATTCCAGTAGCACTACAGATATATTTTTGAGCATTTGAGAACAATATTTAAAAGTGAAGGGCCGGAGGGTTAGCTCAGTGGTTCCGGAGCCTGCCTCGCGAGCGCAAGGACCTGAGTTCGATCCCCGGTAACCACATATAATGCTGGGCGTGGAGACACGCCCACCAACAATCAACACCGCATACCACAGTGCCGGGCGTGGTGGCTCACGCCTGTAATCCCAGCACTCTGGATGCAGAGACAGGAGGATTGCTGAGTTCGCGGCGGCTTGCCTGGGCACCATAGTGAGCTCAGGGCCATCCTGAACTACAAAGCGAGACCCTGTCTCAAAAAAAAAAAAAAAAAAAAAAATTAAAAGTGAAACAACCTACTAACGCCTACACAATCAGGCACTGTTTCCCATATTTGAATGGTGTCATATGACCTTTTCCTTATTTTAGACTTCTTACATGTTCACTTGGTTATTTATTTTTTTAGTTTCTTTGTACATGAATGTAGTACATATTGTTTACATTCCTTGTGGGAAGTAGATACATGCACATAATATATCTTTATTCCTTTTTCCTTTCCTCTCCATTCTTTATTTTCTATGTAAAATACTGTTTAGATTCAGACATCTATTTAAATATCAAGTTGAAATCAGGTAGAAAAAAGTGCTGATTTTAGAATTTGATTATTACCAGATAAATGATGCTTGCTGAAGTCTCAGAAATCCAACACTGTGAGTTGATTAGCTGCAATATTATAATTCACAATTTTAATTTGATGATCAGATGACAGAGTGCTCTCAGTATTTTGACTAAATCCAGGTTAAACTCAGTGAATTTTTCAATTCATTGTCAATTTTGCTGAACTTGAAGATGCTTATTTGAGAGATTGTAAGACTCTCTGGAGAATGTCATTAAATCCTCCACTAACATTCAGCTGAACTGGGGACAATTATCTTCATTTTAAGATAGATAGATAATATATGAATCATCTTAGTGAAATTTACCGTAACTGGAACACATTTAGAAAATTACTGGCCTCAGGCTTACTGTTCTTTCTTGTTCAGTTCCTCAGAAAGTTAAGAGAAACTCAAGGCCCAGAGAAACCTACAGGGAGTGATTTGAGGGAAATTGCTCAGCTTTATTGTTATGCAAGTTGCTGAAATTTGGCCGATCTGCTAAGCCTTACAAGACACCTCAGCCTTGGATTGACCCATAAAAATGAATTAATAATATAAATGAATTTATGAGTTTTCATAGCATTTCAGAAACTTGGCCATAACTCCATGTCAATTATTTTATACTCCCATTTTATAGATGACCAACTGAGGCTCACAAGGGTTAACCTTTCTGATGTCAGGCCACATATAAATCATCATAGAGAGCGCACACTATTTATGGCTATGCTACACTCCAGCAGGCATCGAGTGGCAGTTTAAAGGATTGTTTCTAGAACTTCATTTGACTTGGTTTTACTTCACCTTCCAGGGGGCAGTGATGATGAGGTAATGGTTTCTTTAAGAGGTGGTGTTGGTTTAGGATAATTTCCTCTAAAAATCCGTAGCCCTAGTTTTGGTTCTGCAGGATAAACATCCTGGTAAGCAATAGCTTATTTGGAGAATGGCGGTTGGGCATTCCAAGAGCAGGGAACTGCATCCCTTCTGTTCTGGCGTTAATCCATTCAAGAAGGTCCAGCCCTCAGGACCCTGTTACTTCTTGAAGATCCCACCTACTACTGCCATGGTGGTAATTAAATATCAACCCAAGTTATGAGGGAGCGATAAAATGGAGCATCCTATTTATGAAGATGTAAATATATTTTGAACTGTAATGGTGTATCCTTTTGCCTAATTCACGTATAATTAAGATAAAGTCCATTCAAATTTTTTCAAATCAGTCATGGTTATCACTTCCAACAGTAAAAATAGAGTTGCTCATTTAGTTGTCTTGTTTAGGTTCCTGGTTATTTAGGAAATGCTATTTTTGTCTTCCATAGATACTCTCTTCAATCAGGGAACTTTAGATAGTGGCTGTTTTGAAGGTGGAATTAATGTCACTGGATCATTTTGCAACAGTATCAACTTTCCCTCTTTTGGGCGATAGAGTGACATGGACATAGTCACATTCTGGGTAAAACTTTTGCCATTAGGAAACAACAAACGGGCAGGATTGTTTAGAGATCAAAGTTCATTAAACAGTTAATTCGCACACACTGGATGCTTCCTCAGATGACATTAACACCGGCTGGAGAGAACTCAAGTATCTGTTAATTGCTAGGAGACAGCACTGTATCAGAGATCTGTTACGGCACTGTTTTGGTATCCTTTACCTTTGCACATCCTAAGAGCAACCGCAGTAGGAGAAATATGACAGTTAGGGGTTCTCAGACTCCAGTAACCATCAGGGTTGCCTGGAAAAGTTGTGAAAACCCAGCTTCTCTGCCCTACTTGGGGGATCCTAATTCAGTGAGGTCAGGTGGGTGCCAGAACTTGCATTTCTAACAAGTTTGCAATTGATGCTGCTGCTGCAGGTCTGAGCTGTACAGTTAGAGAACCACTTGAAAGAAGGATCGTGTGTTTTCAAAATGTATGTTGTACAGTTATATATTACCATACATTACAGAATCCACTTTTCCTCTTTTGATAGTTTGACTATTTTTCTTTTATTCTTAACCCAACCCATGCCCTTTCTTTGTCTTTTTTGGTAACGCATGATACATATTCATAGCTAATATGTATCATGAGAGAGTAATTCATTTTGAATAGTTTTTCACTTTAGAGTCAACTATAGAATTTTAACATCCCAGATGCAAGGGGACTTATACTGTTCAACCTTGAATCCTCACTCACCTTCTATCACCAGAGTATAATGCTGAGCAGTATTTCTAGAGGAAGTCAATAGGTTTTTATTATATCTTTTTCTTTCAAACACCAGTTATATAGAGAGTTCTGAACACCCTAAAATTTAAATAAAGGAAGAAAGAAAGAAGGAGAAAGGAAAGAAGGCTAGTAGATTTTCACAGGAAGAAAAATATGAAATGACTAAACCTGAATCAATTTGAATCTTATTTTGTTAAGACCTTTATTTGAATGTTCTGTATTTCTTTGTTATTTATCTGGTGGGGGTTTTTTGTTGTGTGTTTTATACTGCAATATATCAAGAAGAAGCAATCAATGCAAATATATTGATCAGAAATAAATTAGAACAGAATAAAAAATAAATAGAATTTCTATAAGCCTGGAAATAGTGTTTAGAGGACATCAACTAAATTCAACTACTATTGAAATAAGTGAAATAGTACAGAATGCCTTACAGGACAAAATGAAGTGATTAAAAGCAAAGAAATATTTACAACAAGTAGGAGTTATATATACAGAACATTTTCTCAAGTGAGAAAATCCTTATGTGTTCTCCTAAAGGATATATAGGAAATTATTTTAATAATGTTTATATATACTTGAAATAGAAATATTGCATAGTATCAAAATATAAAATTTTATTGAAAGACATGAAACCAGACTGAATCACTAGAAATGCAGATTATGTGTATGAACAGGAAGAGTCCTATCATCTGAGAGTCCATTATTACAAAATTAGTATGTGAATTTAATGCTGTTCCATTTGGAATCCTAGACTATTTATTTGTGATTGGGGAGCACTTATAAAATGATATTCATGTTTATTGCTTGAAAATGTTAAAACAGCTTACAAATGGGCAGCAAAATGAACTTGACGTTCCAGACACCAAAACATCAAAATAAAAAAAAAATTACAAACAAATCCGTATGGTATTAGTATAAAAAGAGACAGATTATAAGAATAGAATTAATATTTCATGAACAAATCTTGGCTAAAGTGATAACTGAGTACATGAAACAATGATTTATTCAATGAGAAAGAAGGAATTAGTTTTTAGAGGCTGCTATAATCTCTGTATACTGAGAAGAAATTAATTTATAATTTGTTTAATCTCTTATATGAAAGCAAACTCCAGATGAACTAAAGACTTAAATGTGGAAAATAAAAGATTGAAACAAATTAGCAACATCATTAAAGTGGATTTTTAAAAATTATCTTAGATTTGGCAAAATAGTCTTAAGAGTATAAACTCAGAAGGTGTAAAGAAAATATAGCTACAGCTGACCATAGGAATATAGAAAGTTTTTCACTTCAAAATTTTATAAATGAACTAAATAACGAGATGAGAAATGTAGATAAATATTTATAACAGAACTGAATAGCTCAGATCCTAACATCAAGAATTTACAAATTAACAAAAAAGATTAAGGAATATGAAAAGGGTAAAAGGCTCTTAAAATATTTCAACTTGTAACAAGTGTAAATATAAAAATGACAGTATGCAGTTCATTATTCACTGAAGAATGAAAATAAAGTAATATCGAGATGTTATGTTACCTCCAATACAAAGTCAAAAATTATAAAGAAAGGTATACAGCTATGTTTTAGATATTAATAGAGACTTCAGAGTTAATTTTGGAAATCTTTCTGGCAATAGTGGTTATTGAAATTAAAAGTACATACAGTATATCCTTTGATTCAGCTCTTTGACAGGTTCATAGATACTATACCATGGAAACCAAAACACCATTAGAGTTTTCTGTACATGGGTTTTATTGCCGTTGTACTTATGTAAGATTATACAGGGAAGGTTTATACATTGTATTATGCATACCTCAAGGAATAAAATACAGCTAGCAAAATATAAACTTTTAGTAGTACCCATTGACTTAAATTATTTTCCTGAAGACATTTTGGAGAAAAAAGAAGAAAATTTAAATGTAATGCTGTTCCAGTTTTGTAAAATATGGACAACCAAGAGCTTTCTGAAGTTCTGTTTGAATATGCCTACGAGACCAAAAACCGAGACAGAGCCATGAGCCCTGCACTTCTTGAGCATTCGAGTTAATTTTCTCATTGCAGAGACGAAATACCTAACATACAAAGTGAAAGGAGCGAAGGTTTACTTCAGCTCATGCTTTGAAGAGGTTTCATTTTGTAGTCAGCTTCGTTCCAAGCACGGCTGTTCGGCAGCCGAGCCCAACAGAGGAGAAGCAGCTCCTGGCAGATCAGGAAAGCAGCAGACAGCCAAAACCAGGAGCCTCAGCCAGTCTGCTTCCTTTCTTTCTCTTATGGTAGGGTTTTCAGTGCCCAATTTATATTTGCTGCCATCATTGTCACTGACTTCACAGAGATAGCTTCGGTAACATAGTCGGTGCTGTCAGGTGGTTTCCTCTGCATTGACGATATCCGGAAGACCTGGGGGTCACGGACAAGACTCCGGGTCATTCGGAAGGAACAGAGCTCTGAGCAGAAGTTGGAAACTGCAGCACAGGAAACAAACAAACAAACAAACAAACAAAAATTAGAAACAGGAGAAAACAAGGCAACGAAATACTTCCGGAAACTCCTAAAGCTGATCCGGGGGGAATGGAATGGGAGCAAATGATAAGCCACACAGCAGAAAAGTAAAAATCTAAAAGGGAATCAGTGGCCGGAAAAGAACAGTTTGATAAGATGCTTGGCAAAGTCAACTAAGTATAACTAAACAGAATGATCCACATGAAACAAATGATCACAAGTCTAGAAAAGACACAAATAAAAATCTAGCAGAGCTCAAGAAAGAGATGCAAAAGATGAACAAAAGTGGGAATGCAAAAGAAGAAATTTTCAAGTAGAAATCCAGGAAATTAAAAGTACGCTTAAAAGTATGGGCAGCAAGAATGATCACTGTGATTTTAAGCCAATGCTGATCAAAAGACAGAAAGAAAAATGCTACATATTTGTTAATAGAAATATTCAACAGGAAGAAATAATAATTATAAACATATGCACCAAACCACTCTCTGAACAGAACCACAATGACACGAGAAATATTGCAAATAAATACACAAAATCATATCAAATTAAAAAGCTTCTGCATAGCAAAGGAAACAGCCAACAGAGTGAATAGATGATCTACAGACAGGACAAAATTACCAGCTATTTATTAGATGAAGGGCTAATATCCAGAAAGTATAGAAAACTCAAAAAATTTGATCCCCAAAATACAAGACCCAGTAAAAACAATAGGCAAGAGAAATGAATAGACATTTCTCAGAAGAAAAGTACAAATGGCCAATAAATTCATGAAACAATGTTCAACATCACTGGCCATTAGAGAAATGCAAATTAAAACTATAATGGAATGAACCGGAGGGTTAGTTCAGTGGTTCTGGCACCTGCCTCACAAGCTTAGGGTCCTGGGTTCGATCCCCAGTAACCACATACAATGCTGAGCGTGGAGACTCACACCCACCAGCAATCAATACCACATACCACAGTGCTGGGCGTAGTGGCTCACGCCTGTAATCCCAGCACTCGGGAGGCAGAGACAGGAAGATTGCTGAGTTCGAGGCTTGCCTGGGCTACATAGTGAGCTGAGGGCCAGCCTGAACTACAAAGCAAGACCCTGTCTAAAAAAAAAAAACAAACAAACAAACAAACTACAATGGAATGTCACCAGGAATGGCTGTTATTAACTATCAAATAATAACAAATACTGGAGAGGATTTGTGGAAAAATAAACACTTCTACATTGTTAGTGGGCATATAAATTAATACAATCCAATGTGGATATTCCTCAAAAAACTAAAAATAGAAATCCCTTCTATTTATCTTCCCAAGAAAGTCAAAGTAATATTACAAGAATAGATGGATAATCATATTTATAGAAACACAATTTATAATAGCTAGATCTTAGAAGCAGCACACATGTTCATCAATAGATGAAGTGAGAAAGAAAAAGTGGTATTTATATATAATGGAGTACTATTACACCATAAAGATAAACTTGAGGTATTCACAGGCAAATTTCTGCAACTTGAAAACATAAGATTAGGTGAAGCGAACCATGCAAGCTAAGATGTCGTATGGTTTCTCTTATATGAGAAATCATATATCTATCTATACATATGTAAAATTGTACATATGCAAAATAGAAAATAGACAAATAAGTAGAGTTCAAATAATTTCCAAAATTATTTTTCTTTGTTTTGAAAATATTTTAAGATATATATTTTAAAATATTTTAAGATACATAAAATATTTTAAGATATATTTGTTTCATGGTACCAGTTTATTGAAAATGCTTTGTCCTTTTATTTGTCTTCTAGAAAAGAAAGCCTTTTTTTGACTCTATAGTTTTTACTCTAAATAACATTTTGACCATTCCTTTAACATCATGATACACTGTATTAGCAAGTTTTATTCTCTATTTTGTTATGAAATTTTATTTTATTGTTTTCATTGGAGCAAAAAGACTGCTTTTTATATTTTCTTAGTTAACATCTATTTGTTTTACATTAAAATAAAAAAAATAGGGCCAGAGATTTAACTCAGTGGTTCCAGCACCACCTAGCAAGCGCAAGGTCACTGGTTCGATCCCCGGTGACCACAAACAACAATACCAGGTGTGGTGGCTCATGCCCACCAGCAATCAATACCAAACACCACAGTGCCAGGTGTTGTGGCTCAAGCCTGTAATCCCAGCACTCAGGAGGCAAAGGCAGGAGGATTGCTAAATTCAAGGCTTGCCTGGTGCTACATAGTGAGCTCAAAGCCAGCCTGAATCACAAAATGAGATCCTGTCTCAAAAAATTAAAAAGATAAATAAATAAATAAATAAATAAATAATAACATTAAAAATAGAGAAACCATGTAATATTTAAGTTTTGTGTGTTATTTACTTCACTTTATATTGTGATCTCAATATGCACCAATCTCCTTCTTTTATCCTTCTTTTTGTCAGAGTAGTACTACATCGTGTATAAACACCACATTTTCTTTATCCATTCATCTGCTGATGGGCACATAATCCATTTCCATGATTTACCTATTGTGTATTTTGCTACTATAAGTATGGGGATGCATCTACCCCTGCAGAGGGGAATAGCTGACTCAAACAGAATTTCTAGCTTTAGTTTTCTCAGTAATTTCCATACTGATTTCCATATTGGTTATAGTAGTTTACATTTCCATCACCAATGTAAAAGCACTACTTTTTCCCGGCATCATCACCAGCATTTGTTATTTTTTGATTTCTTAGTGATGGCCATTCTTTCTGGAAAAAGGTGGAATTTCAGTGTTGTAATTTGTATTTTTCTAATGGGGTGAAACGTTGAATGCTTTTCATGTGTTCTTCTAAGAAGTGTCAGCTAATTTCATTTCCCCATTTTCTGATGATGTTTTGGTGGGTATATTTTTCAGTCCTTTATATATTCTAGATAATAGTCCTCTGTTCAAGGTGTATCTGGTTAAAACTATTTCTCATTCTGTAAGTTGTCTTTTCACTCTGTTGGTTGTTCCTTTTGCTGTGCACAAACTTGTTAATGGTTTATAACCCCATTTATTGTTTTTTGATATTATTTCTTATGAAATTCACTTTTTTCCCAAGAGTCACTGCCCATAACTATGTCTCTGTAGTTGTACCTATTTTATTTTTCAGCAGATTAAATATGTTTTAATATATAGATCTTTGATCCACTTCGATTTTAGTTTAGTACATGGTAAGAGGTATGGGTCTAAATTCAGTCTTCTGGATACGGGTAGCCAGTTTGCCCAGTACCGTTTTAAAAAGAGCCTAGCTTTTCTCCAGTGTGTGCATTTGGGCCTGTTTTCAAAGACAAGTGAGCTGTTTGTGTTCAAAGCTGTGCATCTGCTATTCTGCTCCAATGAGTTGGATGTTTGCTTTTCCAGTGCCATGCTGCTTCTGTCACTGTTGCTTTGTGCATGACTCAAAGTCTAGGACTATGATGCCTCTTGCCTCACTCTTGTCACCCAGGATTGTTTTGCTATTATAGGTGTCTTAAGGATCATTTTCCTGTTAGCTCTGTGAGGAATGCTGCTGGTATTGTGATTGTGATTTCTTCAAACCTGCATTCTAGTTCTGGAAGTACAGCCATTTTTTTTTTTTTTTTTTTTTTGAGACAGGGTCTCACTTTGTAGTTCAGGCTGGCTCTGAGCTACATAGCCCAGGCAAGCCTCGAACTCAGCAATCTGCCTGTCTCTGCCTCCCGAGTGCTGGGATTACAGGCGTGAACCACCACGCCGGCACCGGAAGTACAGCCATTTTGAAAAATACTGTTTTTGCCTATCCAGAAAGAGGGAACACCTGATGTTCCCACTGGTGTCTCATAAAGAGTTTCTAGTAGATTGAAAGAATATCTTTATATATCTGTTTTATTCAGAGTTTTTCTTCATGAATGGATAAATGTCTTCTGATATTTCACTAATGCCAATTAATCTTTGGTCTTGGTTTGTGTCGTGCAGCAGCTATTGAGTTCGTTTTCCTTTTTCTCTTGTATTTGAGGTGAATAGTCTCTGACAGGACTTGTCTTCTAGTCCTACACTCTGCCCTCTCATGGTCATTTTTTCTGTTCATGCTTTCCATAGAATTTTTAGTCCCCTGGCTTTTTGGAGGAACCTTTTCATAGACTATAATTCTTTCTAAACTAGTCATTCATGGTTTGTATAATTTAGTTTAGCTCAGGTAGCTTTTAATTAGTGTCTTTCATTAGTTTATGATTAATTTATTGAATTTCTTGAGCCATTATCCATCTAATTATATCATCTCTGAGCTTGCTGGTAACCTTATTGATCTGTGTTTTAATCTGCTTTTATTTTTTGCATCATTTGCCTTTGTGGCTTTTGCTTTCTTTCCCCTTGATGGCCCACGATGGGAATTTTAGGACACATTTTATCACCTTGTTTTCTCACATTTCTACTTTTATTTGGTGTTATGGTTTGCAGGTGCATATAGTGGAAAGACTGTATTGTTGTCTGTGGAGGTTTCTTTAGGGTCTACTTTCCAGTGATACACTCTGAACATGGCTAACTATAGTTCTTTGTCATTGTCCTAATATCCAGCCAACTCCATTCATTTGGGAGGGGAGGACACAGTGTCATTGGCTGAGCACCTATTTATTTGGGAATAAGCCTTAGTATTGTTAATGATACAAATAAAATCCAGATATTGATCTATAGACAAAACCCAATGATAGCAGTAAATATGCGACCCTTTCAATAGGAAGTACATCAGCAAGAATAATATTATCCAGTACAAACTCGATATTGACATATAATAAGAACCAACAGTATACTACTCTAGACCTCAGGAAAGAGATCCAAGGCATTGACCATTAAAATATGCAGATATCAAAATAAGAACAAATGAGATTTACATAGATAAACTTTGTCTGGATGTTAGAGTTATGAAAGAATTTAAGGATAATACTTTTGCTATAAATGCAAGAGTAGTGCTAGAGAATATTGATAGGAGGTCAGTTTTTATAGTTTGCTATTAATGTGGGGACCTGGAGCCTCTATAATGGATGGAGTGGTTGTACCTTTGCTCCAGAAACTTTTCTCTTACTTTTAGTTGTCATAGTAATCTTTATCTCTGAAATCCCTGTGATAGTCTTATAAATCATAGATCTTTTTTCTCCTAGAGATTTTATCAAAACCATAGAAATGCCTGATTGTGTCTAACCAATTTTCAATATTGTTAATAAGGACATCAAATGTGTGAATCTTAGAAATACAGGTACATCTGTACCAGGTTGGAGGACAGTATGTTTAACACCAAAGTAATTTAGATTTAAGCTAGGATTTAATGAAAATGCTGATATTGAACTAAGGAAATAGATTATTATAATTACAACTGTTTTCATTATAGTAATTATAATTTTACCATATTCTCTTTTATATGTGGGTCTTTGGTTTTTCCCCATTGCCTATTATTTCATGGATTACTCTCATTTCTGTGAATCTCTGACTCCTGTGGTCCTGTGCTTTGTCATTGCATGGTCAAATTTAAGGGTCTCTGGCTTTATACATCTTTTGAGATATAACTCTGTGCCAACAGTTCCAGTAACTGACCATCCTAGATTCAATGTATTCACTGGCCTTTCAACTACCAGATATATTTTCCCACCAGGCAGAAGGGATGAACTAAAGATTTATTTTTTTAAAAGGAGAAAAAGTTAAACTCAGCTTCTTTTCTCCACATCATTGAATATTGCATTATATGTTTTAGATTAAAAGTTCTCACCCCACCCCATTCCTTCTGGTGGCACGGACAATTATGGACATGGTGAGAAATGTTACAGTCAGGAATCTTAAAACACTTCAGGTAATCATTCCACTCTCTTGCTTCCTTTATACTATAGTACATTTGGGGACCAGAAAACCCTACAATGGCTGGAAGAAGGTTTCATCTAAGAAGGTCATCTTGGAAACTGCTGGACTGTTAAACCATGGAATATTAATAGACAAGTTTCCACTGATGGCAGTGGTTATTAGATATTAGATATTCACTGCTAGAATCATCACGATGCCCTTCTAATTTAGAATTCCTTTTGTAGCTGCATCATTTCCTAAATGCTACCTTAACGGGTCTATTTGGTGCACAATGCTTCTCTCCTTCCAACTACTACTGTTGCTTCTTCTCTTTTCATTTGTCTTTAGCATCTTTGTTTCATACTGTAGATGAAGAAGTCGTTAGTGGACAAGACACAGGGAGGTGCACTGTACTTCTAAGACAGGTCACTCAGTTTTCTCCTATGTGTGAAAGCAAACAGAATTTCTTCCATTTGTATAAGGCAAAAAGGATTTTCAGATCTAAATGCACAAAGGAACATCGTATCAGTCCTTTTCTTGGTATAGTAAACACACTTTACATGAGATCTACCCTCTCAACATATTTTAAGTGAACAATAGTACATTGTTATATATCACATACTTCTAGGGAAAAAACCCTTAGCTAGAAAATGGCTCTTTAAATAGCATGCAAGTAACAAAAATTCTCTGTAGAGTTTTTTTTATCAGCTAGATATTGTTCATTACAGGTGAAAGAAAGACCAAAAGAAAATGACTTATGCAAAAGGAGTTTATTTAAATGAAAAGAGAACTGAGGTTGCTCAAGGTTTGTTGGAATCAGGTTAAAGTAGTTTTTTCAGAAATAAAATTTAAATTTTAGAATAGTTTTAAATTTACTACAAAGTAACAAAGATGGTATATAAAGTTTCTATATAACTAAGCAAGCTCATAACCAATTTTCCTTAACACATTACATTAATATATTTCTTATGTAATGAGCCAGTGATGATGCAGTATATGTCCTTAATTTTTACTACATAGCTTTTCTCCCAAAATCCCAATTATAATTAGTCTTTATGACTATTTACTTTTTTGTTGAGACCATTCTTATATTTTCCTTGCTATTTGTGATGTTGACAGGTTTTAGAAACTATACAGGGTCTTTCAATTGGGATTTGTCTAATGTTTTTTTCCTGATGAGTAGGACTGTGGTTTTTAGGGGATAAGACTACAGAGACAAAGTACTATTATTACTGTGTCAAGGGTATGTACCACTAACGTAACCTATTACGATAGACATTTGTCTTAAACACCTGGTTGAGGGAGTGCTTGTCACCTTTCTCCATTCTAATGCAGGGCTTCCTTTTCATTATGTGCTTTTCCTAAGGGACTCATTATGTGTAGTCCACACATTTAGGGATGGGCAATCATGCTCTTCCTCCTGAAATATTTACATGAATTATGTGTGATTATTGTCCATTCTCCATTTATCCATCCAGCTAATCATTTGTTTTTATCTGTATGGACTCATGATTACTCACTGTATTCTCTAGTTACTTTGATAACACCTCATTCATTCAGTTTGCCAGATCATTCTAGTTTGTCCACTGAATGCTCTTTTAATTGGCTGCCATGCATGTTGATACACTGCCATCTTTGTGAGAGTTTTAGCAGCAGTACACTTTTTTTTTTTACTTTTTGGCACTCTAAGATTCTCCAGGGTAAGCTTTGTATATTTCTCATCCATTACTAGATTTAGCATTTCTCCAGGAAGTCTGCTACTTTTAGTGGACAATGATATTAGAAACCCAGATCAGTGTGCAGGGATACTAATTTTTATATAGATGTTATTGCTTCTAGGTCTTCCTAGCTGACAGAGCAGGGAATTATGTGTTATAACAGAAATTTAATGATTACAACTGGACTCAGATTTTATTTTTCCAAAACCCAGGTTCTCCATGTTGACTCAATCTTAGACATTTTTTTAATACTTGTGAGGTGTATATAGAAGCCCTAGTATATAAGTCCCAAGGGATAGGATATTCATTTCTTCGAGATTATTACATCCACTTAAACTACTTTTAAAACACTTGCTAATTCCAAAATGTTTCACTGTAGGCAAGAAAAGTGAGATGTTTGCTTGGGTTAAGTCTGCATTACATGTTTCTACTGAGACAGTGTGTTGACTCTAAACTACATGGGATAAGAGTTTGGGAGAAATGAATTTTCAAGTGGATGTTAGCAAAAAGGGATAATATGTACTGTATGGTTGAAAAATTATAATTTTCACAATTACTAGTACTTCTATGCTTTCAGAAATTCTAAAACTGGCTACCACTTATTGTGAAATTTTGAGAGAAAAATAAGACAGCTAATTTTCTAAACAGATATATCAGCAAGTGGCTTGGGCTGTATTAGTGGCAAATGAATAGTACAGCTTCTGAAATTGAGCAGTACTTTGTTACATGTTTGTGTATGAGTATTTTCTGCATTGAAACTACAAATGTAGAGCCTACATCCTTTGTCAGGTTCCTTTATGCTTTTGCTTTTAAAAATAATTTCACTTCTACATAAATTGAGTATTTATGTTGGGAAGAGATAAACTTTATTGTCCTGTGTGATTACTGTCCTTGGTGATTACTGCCATTTTTAGTGTCTCTATTGGATTCTTTCATTTACATTCTAAACACATTCAAAGGGAAACTAGATGGTTTATGTTCATTCATCAAAATGTTAAGGATTTTCTTTCCCCACCCCTACTTTAAAGGAGTTTGTGAAATATACAAAAAATGGAAAAGCTGTAGGATAAAAATTCAATAAAACTTAATCTACTACTAAGATCTGAAGGTTTGTTTTCCCTCTTCTAGGCTTTTCATGGCCCCTTTAATTGAAAGAGGCAACTTGAGAATTAGGGTGATTCTTTCTTTGCAAAGATACACTACTTCCAAGATGTAGCGAGTCATCTCAAAAGTTTGTATCATTATAAAAACCTGAAGGAAATATTGCTCATTTTCATTTATTAAGATTACTTGTACTTATTGCCTTTAAAATGTTACTTATGTATTGTAGAGGTCAAAATATATATGGAATAAAATATTAACATTTTTCAACTTTAAAAGCACTGCTGGTTAGATCTCTATAAAATGTATTTCTTATTGTAGTTGAGTCACAGATATCTTAGATGACTTAAATTTGAAAACTATTATGTGGACATAAATTGATAATTCAGTTAAAATCTTGGTTATTTGGAACTTTCATAGAATTACAGATTCTTTTTTTTGAGTGATGTTCATAGGTAAGTTTCTTAGAGTTACCAAGACATTTTTGTTTTGAGCCTAAGTGACAGAAATCCCACTTGTCTACTTTTGGCAGTGGACTCTTGGTGTGTAATTTATTTATTTTTTAAATGACCCTATTGTAAATGATTTCCTCTTTTAAAGCGTTGAATGTATCTAAAAATACTTAAATTTTACCTGGTCTGTTCTTATATATTTAAATTTCTTATAAATAGAATATTCAATTTTTTTTTTTTTTTTTTTTTTTTTTTTTTTTTTTTTTTTTTTTTTTTTTTTTTTTTTTTTTTTTTTTTTTTTTTTTTTTTTTTTTTTTTTTTTTTTTTTTTTTTTTTTTTTTTTTTGCTTTTGAGACAGGGTCTCGCTTTGTAGTTCAGGCTGGCCCTGAGCTCACTATGGTGCCCAGGCAAGCCACTGCAAACTCAGCAATCCTCCTGTCTCTGC
>PVIC010004839.1:0-60486 GCA_004025085.1 Thryonomys swinderianus | reverse complement strand
GGTTTTAAAACCTGCTGTTTGTAATGGACAGTGGAGCTTAAAAATCTGTCATAAATTGCTCAATTGAGGGAAGCAAATGGCCAAGAGACTGAACCAGCGTTAAGAGCAAACAAATTGCTCCATAAAAGAAAGTTGTGTCTTTAAATGAGCTTTTATTTTCCCAGAGAATGTGAAGGCAACTTTGACACTGTAAGTGGGCACTGCACAGCTGTTTAACCGGGAGCGCTGATTCACACATTCCCATTAACGGGGCTGCAGATATTGGGAAAAAATGAAAAAACAAATAAAAAATGAAAGAGCTAATACATCCCACAGTGTTTGGGGATTGAAATAATACAATACTGGTGAGTAAAAATTGACTAAATTCATTTTTAAAGTGCACTTTACGTAATGTTTTGAAACAAAACTTCCTAAGATAAAAGCATATTTTAAGATGAATGTGAATCCACTGAGGAATCCAGTATACAAGGAGTAATCAAAATATGTAGTGACTAAATTAAAAAAAATACAGTAAAAGTCACCCTGCCATTGAGCTTCCCTGCAGTGGAACGCGATTATCCTATCATCCCTGGCACTTTCTGAAGCACTTCTGCAAATTCTCTTTCACGTGTTTCCCAGCTGTAACATCAGTATGGTGAACACGGCTGCAGAGCGCCATCTAGTGGAAACGCCGGCGGGTGCAAACAGTACCCTGTGTCTTCCTGCACTTTGTCCCCCACCTGGCACCAGGCAATGGAGGACTTACCCTCAGGGGCAAGATGCCCGTGAAGTTTAAATGTTTTGAATCAGCCCAGGATGTCAAGGCGGTCAGGACATCGCCACTGAAGACAGAGAACCGCGATGGGACGCCCGAGTTTGAACTGAGGATTGAGGAGTGCTGTTCTTAGTCTTCCGTTTTTGTTGTGGTTTCTCCAGGACCAGGGACTAGAGCCTGTCCTGCGCTCGTCAGGCAGGCAAGCACCGCCGAGCTACATCCCCAGCCCCACACAGGCCCTACATTTTGGCTTTTGGGGAGGGAGGATAACATTTCATTTGGTGGAAGTTTGTCTTTCATTTTCAAAATACACCTGTTCAATAATTTTCATTCATTTATGCAAGATGTATTCCTGAGTGTGTACTATGGCCCAAGCCCTTTGAAAGAAGATATGGATGGAATAAAACAAAAGAATACCTCTAAAAGAGGAGGAAATATAAAAGGTAATGCGTGACACATAGATAAGTTATATCATTTATCTGAGAGACACAGGCTGGGAAAACACAAAAAGCGTCTCAAGAAAAAGGGATGGGGACAGGTGCGGCGGGAGACGGCAAGGAGTCTGCGCACTCCGCGCGGAGGAAGGGGGCAGGGCCGACGCGCTCCTCTGAACAGGGCTGTGGTGCCGGGGAAGAACGGGACAGGCGGCCCCACAGGCCCGGGGACCTGGCCAGGAGGACCCCACTTGGACCCGACAGAAGCTCTGGTGGGGGGGGGGCGCAGGACGGGGTACTACGGTGCGCGCTCCTAGGATACAGCGCACTCCACCACGGTGGGCAGACAGCAGGCAAACCGCACCGGCCCGTGAGATTTCGGCTCCTGCAACCCCCTCAAGGCACATACTGGGCGCTTTTTGAGATTCCTGTCAATTCCCAACTGATTTTTTTTTTTTTTAATTTTGTAGACAGGGTCTCGCTTTGCAGTTCAGTGTTGTAGTGTGTGGTACTGGCTGCTGGTGGGCGTGAGTCACCACACCTGGCACTGTGGTATGTGATTACTGGGGATCGAACCGGGGACCTTGCGCTTGCAAGGCAGACGCTGGAACCACTGAGCTAAATCCCTGGCCCTCAATTCCCAGTTATAAGGAATAACTGATAATACCTAAAAGGCAAACATATTATTTACTATGTAGCTTCTACCTTAATCGTTACAGACTTGTTCTACCTGTTAAACAATTATTTAGAATTTTAAATCCAGGGAACTACTCTACTTGACAAATTTAGATATTCAGTTGGACAGAAAAAAGATGTCAGTAATATCTTGCAAATATAAAAGAATATGAGAGACAATTACAGACCGTATCACTTAAAACTTGAAATTTTATGCAAGCTAAAGGAAGGTCATGGAATAGCCCAAATATAAAATGATGCCAAAAGAGGAAAAAATAATGAATATCTGAATTATTCCAAAATCTATACACTTTTTAACTGTGATAAAACTTTTTTTAGCCTGACTACCCTTTGTGATTTACAAAGCAGTTTCCACATTTAGGACCCTTACACACAAACACTTAACACTATACGTTTTGATCGAATTTTTTTGTTGTTGTTGTTGAGACAGGGTCTCGCTTTGTAGTTCAGGCTGGCCCTGAGCTCACTATGTAGCCCAGGCTAAGCCTCGAACTCAGCAATCCTCCTGTCTCTGCCTCCCGAGTGCTGGGATGACAGGCGTGAGCCATCACGCCCGGCAATAAATTTTTCAAGAAACACATATGATTTAAGTATTTGAATATTTTGAATGCTAATTAGCATACAAATTATAGCAATATAGAATTCTCCATGGGCCCTTGTTTGTTCATGTAATTATATTAAAACAAGCTTCCACATTCGTCCCCAACATTTCTGGATCTTCAGTCCCTTTGGCCTGACCCTTCGCATCTGGGTGCCGCTCGTGGGTAATTAATCACTAAATCCTCCACCGCGTGCGTCTCGGGAGAGTGACGGCGGCTCCGGGACTCTTCTCCGTCTCCCAGGCTCTCCTCACGTTTGGGGCTCGCCGTGGACAGCCCTGCACTCTCCGGCTCTGCGCTCCTGCCCGCAGACACTGCCTCCCCGGGAGCCATCGGCACAATTTCAACCTCCCCTTTCCATTTTTCTTCACCTGTGATTGGAGGCACCTATTTTTAAAGTCAAGCCTAGTCTTGTACTGTTATGTTATTGTGGTAATTTATGGAGACTCCACCGCCGGAACCAGGCACAGGGGTAGAATAAATAACCCAGTCTGATAATTGCTTAAATAAAACTGGGCCCAATGGACTCGCAACGAACTCTCATTAAAGTTAGGCAAGAGAAGCCTCTAGAAAAGTGTCTTGATAATGCATTTTATTTCTCCATGCACATTACAGTACACCCTGTGAAATGATTACTTGAAAAGATACCAGAAACATCTTTAAATAATTTCAAAATGACCCCTGGAATTCAATTTATTATTACACAATTACATTTTTTAAAATAATTGGAAGTATGTTGATAGAAAATTTATTTATCTGAAAACACTAAGAGACACTGTAGTGTTCCAGCTACTTCACCATTTAAAAGCTTGGATTTAAAGTTCCCCTGAGCTAGCTTTTATTTGTATTTAAATTTAACTTAACCTTCCCTGTCTTCTAAAATTCTAGTAGTCATGATTTTTTATTGTTTTTACCCACAGTTCACATATAATTCAGTTTTATCTAGGCTCAGGAATTGTAAAGACTTAAGCCCAGATTTTACTCATTTGCAAAATTACCCCATGTATCTTATCCATAATGGGAAAGATTTACTATTATGAAAAAAACTATGAAAGCTTGATTAAATTTAATTTTGTACATAATATGAGGATTAAATAATACAAATTATGAAAAATATACATTTAAATGTTACTTTCAATATCAGTGAAAAGTTTAATAGCTTTTCTTTTCTTTTTTTTTTAATTGTTAGCAAAGTGGCCACGGTATCGATGATTTAAAAGTTACTAAACTTGAGCAGAGCAAGGTGGCACACACCTGTAATACCCATACTCTGGAGGCTGAGGCAGGGGGATCCCTGAGAATTCCAAGCTGGCCTGGGCTACATGAAGATTTCAAAGTCAGCTTCAACTACATAGTAAGACCATGTCTCGAAAAAAGGTACTAAATTTGAACAAGTAGAAATAGAGTGTAAATAAATATACTTTTAGGGTTAGAAGCAAAGGTTTTTAAACACATTATCTTTAAATATGATTGAATTTTTTTTAAAGAATTTCAGCAACCTCAAAGGGATCAAGTGAATGTATGATTAAGAATAAAATAAGAAAGGTTTTCCGTGGGATTTACAGATCTTACAAACAAAAACTTAGCATTTTTCCCCCTGTGGATTTTTTTTCTCTCCAATCTTTGATACAATGAACCGCTTACTAATTTTTTAAAAGTCATAGGATACCTTCCTGCACATGAAAATTTTAGTTCCCGATAGAAATCTCGTCAATTGGCAACTGCTCATCATGCATATTATCAGTCATGAACCCAAATCCTACAGACAAATAGGGAACCAAATAGTATTTGACATGCGTTAGAGGTTTTGGTGAAACTCACTGTCATTTGTTTCCCAGATATCATTTCCTCTCCTCCACTACAAATTATATTTCTGGAAGGTTAGTAACACTGTGATCGATTAATTCCATCCTGCGATCCAGTGTCCTGATCAAGGTAAAGTCTCCAGTATAAAGACTGCTGATCCAAACAAACAGCAAGTTCCGCCAGCCAGGTAATGTGTACACACACTTGTGAGCCTGAGTTTGCACACCTGAGCCCCACGGGCCTGTGGAAGCACGAGCATCCCAGCGGAGGAGGGCCCCAGCATGAGTTGGCACTCGCACGGGCGCTGGCAGAACCGGCCACCAGGCATCTGCAGTCACTGTCTCCACTCTGCCTCCGCTTAGCTGGTGTCGCCACGCTGCCGCTCTCACGCGCTCTGTACTCCGCAGGAAGACGAAGCACACTAGCCTGACCCTTAAAGTTCTGGCAATGTACGCTAAGCTGTCCGGCTCCCTTCTATGCAGTTGTTTATCGCAGAGTTTTACTTGACATACAATTTCTCAACTTCCTCCTTCTCAAATGCCAAGCAAATCCTACTGATCAAGGCCCGTTACAGAGCTTAATGGCCGCAGAACGGAGACAGCTTAATTCCTTCAAACAGCGTTCAGCTCAAGCCAGTGAGGGCTTCCTAAGAAATTACTATTAATACACTTAAAAGTATCCAACTTTTCTATCTTGATCAGCTCGGAATATAAGCCTGTGCCATGTGGCTGGATCTTAATCACATTCAGGCTGGAGAGCCATCCGCACAGCGCCTGTCTCAGTTCATAGATAGGAGAGATTGTAATATTTTAACATTTCCTTCTGCCAAGTTGCTAAGCAATAAAACTATCTTGGCACTTGGCTGCCAGTTCATCATGAAGAACTACTTTAGCTTTGCTCAGCCTCTTGATGAAACAAATGGAAGGCAGCTGCACAAAAAGACCTTTTAGAAACGTGTTGCCAAACAAATCCCTGGAACTTTCACCCCTCTGCATAGCTAATAGAGATGGCTTAAGGCGGAGAAATCCTACAGATGTAGCGGCATAGAAATCAAGTATTAAATAGCAGCGATTAAAACTGTACAAATATCAGCTCATTATAATTCTGGAATCGCCTTCTCCTTCCGCATTCCCTTTGTCCGAGCCATACAGCAGTGTGACAATTTCTTAGCTAAAGACACATTTTTTCACACTAAAGTAAAACTAAAGTCAGGCACACTCAACAAACTCAAAGCTAAATTAAATATGGTTCTGTGCATGATATTTACTCAGCTGTTAGACTTTTTGTTATACAAGTAACGCCCAAAGGTACGCTAGGTTGCTAATATTAAGCAAGGGACAAACTGTATAAAATAATAAAATCTAAAGTAATAAAAAAAAAAGTACACCCAGTTCTGTAGGGTATTTTTTCTTTGTAAATTTTTCAGGCTGCTGTCTGTGTATGCATGTGTTTGCAGATCTACGTGATTTGGTATACACATTTAACTAGTAATTTTAATCTGAGAGTTTATAGAAAATGTCAAGAAATTTTTGTATTTCAATGACTGATTTTATGAAAATTAAGCCAGATTTAGACTTGTCAGTCTGCTGTTACATGAACTGGGTTCACAAAGAAGAGTCAGAAAGTCCCAAACTCCTGTTTGGAGGAGACGGTTCAGGGAAACCCTTCAGATTGGCGCTCCTAGTGCCTCCTTGTGCTTCAGAACGCCTGCTTTTGTACCTCTGCTCCTTTGCTTGGCTGGCTCACCTTTCATCCCGGTCCCAAAGCCTCAAGCCTCCCTAATGGTCATTTTCCCTGTCTGCCTCTCTCTCTCTGAGTCTCTAGAGTCGGCAAGGAGGCAGTTTGTACAAGTCCTTCAGACAAACGCTTCTCCTGCTTCTACCTGCTGGCATTATCTGCTTGACTCAATTAGAGACTCCCTGAGAGCTGAGCTTCTGTTCCTTAGTTGGGCAGAGAGTTCCAAAGACTTTCCCTGATGAATCAGCATGAGGGATACTCAGAACAGAGTGATTCATTCACATGCTGATTTCTCCTCCTCCTCCTCCTCTTCCTCCTCTTCCTTTTTACATTTGGAAAAGAGCTGCACAAAGAGCTATAGTGTGGATAATTATTTCATGATGATGGTAGTAGCATCTAGGAACGGTACATGTGTTATTCTAGTGATCATCTGAACAAGTTTAGTCTGGTGTGAGAGGGGAGTGTGGTGGGTAATGCCCCAGAAAAAGCCGTATTTGAGCTGAGATCTGAAGTAAAAAGAACTTCTCCAGGTCCTTAAAAGAGTTGCAAAGTCTGTGAAGTAAGGATCTCAGAGCTCTTTAGGGAATGGACACATCGTCCCAAAGGAGAAGGAGCCGAAGGCAAGGCTTGGCCACCATGTCTGTTAGGAAATATGTTGGTCTCTTCCTCTTAGAATGCCGAGGAGCCACAAAGCAGTATAAGGCAGGGAAATGATAGGGCCAGAAGACGATAGTGGCTTTGGCTAAGTTGCTGAAAACAAAGAAAAACAAATTGAAGTTTATTTTGTGGCTTGAACTGAAAGAAATTAGTGACTGATTTTGGAAGTTCTAGGTCAAAGAAGAATACATTGGTAAATTAAAAGCTACAGCCAACTGTCATGTAACACCTTCTAGGTCTCGATCTTTATTTAAATGTTTAATATTTGATCTTAAAATGGCCATGTGAAGTTGGATGATTACTTCAATATCACAGCAAAGGCAAGTGGAGAGACGTTAAATGGCAGGTACACAGCAGGGCTGGTGGAGATCTGGAGTCTTTCACTTGTCACTCAGGCTTTTGCACCGAGAAGCCGAGTGTACAGAGGTGAGACGTTCTGACACGGAGAAGGCTGGAGGAGTGTTTCTCCACTAAAGTAAGATTTGAGTCTTGGAAATATTGAGGTCCTGCCGCAGTATGCTGTGGAAATGAGAAGGGTGATGTTCCAAAGCTAAATAAGAGCAGAAAATACAGTTTTGAGACTTAAATTACAGATATAGCTAAAGCCAAAGAATAAATGAGGCTATCGAGTTACAGGGTAGATCACGAGTAAAGCAAGCCATGCTGGAGTGCAAAGACTGGAAAGTACTCTAAATAAGAAGGGATTTCCAGAATAGTAAGAGAAAGTAGAATTATGCTGTCAGAAGAACTAAAGTAAGACGTGCGTCAGAAAGAATGCAGTCAACCCGTCTACGGTAGGCTTGGAGCCTGTCCGTGGACTTACTGATTATCCACTAAGACCTGCTCTAACGTGTATATATTTTACTGTATTCAGAAAACTTTCACTCATGCTCAAATCTGTGGTTGTAACTTATGAGATTCAGTCCATTTACTATATGCTCTTATATCCACGTGGCAGAAAAATAAGACATTATTTCTTTTGGAAGCATAATATGTTCATTTCTTTTACTCCATCCACTAACCAATGCAAAAATATAATTTCCAAGGTCTGTAAAAGTAATAAATCTTGAAAGTCATAACCATTGGATAACATCCAAAGCATTTCCAGAAAGGAATAGACTTGAGTTAATAATTTTAGTCAACTAAAACTGGAATAATATTGTTGATTTATATTAATGCCAGCATTTAAAGGTTTAATTAATTCGAATTTTAACAGCATTTTTTAGAATGTTATGCACAAATACAATGGAAACATGCAAATTTGATTTCTTTTAACAAATTTAAGATGCTATAGTAAGGCTACAATACAAAACAGGGATTTAAATGCACTGTGTTTTATTTTCTATGATGAGGCACTTTTCTGATGTACAGTTTTAGCCAGTTATGGTCCTTTATCTGTTCACAGTAACTAATAAGAATTATATACAAATTTTTAATTTAACACTTTTTTTGCAAAGAAAGTTGGTAATTTATCAATTGTGTAGTCTTACAACTTGATGTCAGTTACACCTAGTGACTCAAATAAGTGTTTAGCACAAGTAAATCAACATTTATACAGGTGTGTAGATTCAGGTTAATTTTTTTTAAAAAATAAATATTAATAAACTTAGGGAGGAAGATTTAAAGAATCAAGATATTTGTCTTTCCAAAAGTACAAATGTTTCACGTTAATCAAAGGTTAAGTTCCTATAAAAGAAATCTCTCTCATGAAGCTGCTGTGTAGAGGGGCAGGTGGACAGGGAAGCTGACCTCTCACTCCTGGCCCCTCAGTCCCTCTTGGTGACGACGTCTTCAATACAGGCATCCAGTTCATCAACTGTGCTGATGTCTATGTCCTCCTGCACCTTTTGCAGGAGTGCTACAGTGTTGGTCCTCAGCTTCTCCAGCTTCTCCTCTATCTCACGGAGCTTCTTTTCAGCAACCCAGAGTCTCTCCTCACACACCTTGGTCTGAGTGTCAGCATCGTTCTGGTAGGAACAGCACAGATTCCGGAGCCCCACTTCATATCACTTGACGTACTCTATCAGAGGAAATGATATTAGCTCCTCTGAATTCAGAACACTCAGCTCCTTGGAGATGGGGAAATTTGGAGGCGGAAAATACCATAAGCAGTTCCAGAGAATCTGGACCAGGAGCTCAGTGGTTTCACAGTTGGTACGTGGACCAGCAGTGTCAGGCTCGATGGGGACACTGTCAGAGGGAGAGGGCTCAGCCGTGGCTACAGCCTGCTGAGCCACAACAGCCTCATCTTGCTCCCGACACTCTCACTGTGTATCAGAGGTTGGATACTCTGAGAAGGTGGTTTCAAGTGTCAGATAAATTTTATTCTAAATCTTAATAAACACTTTATGACACCATGTACATTTAATTACATTTAGGTGATGCTGGGCATACAAAACTGCCTGAAATAGCCAACACATGATAGGTGTGTGCTTTTCCAGAAGTATGTTCCTTTTTATTATCTTGATGTCACAAACAGCACCTAGATCTTCCATGGAGTGATAGTTGCTTCTCAGCTAATATTCATTTAACTTGAATACATGCATGGATACATAAATTAATGAATGACTAATGTGTGATATAAACTAAATTTTAATTTTAGAAATTCTATTCAAAATGTGATTGTTGAAATATTTTTGAGATTAACTAAAAAATGTAACAAGTAAAATTTAATGTCTTATTTAGAAGTTTGGGAGAATGTTGCAAATATGATATGATAAAAAAATCTTAGTAATTTATGTGGTGTATTTTCTCATATAATTTCCATTCAATTTCTCAAATGATGGAGGAATATAACCTTTTTTCCTTTGTCAATTATCCACTGTCCTGCATTACTGTCTTATCTACTTAGTCATTCTCAGACACTGTGAGCAATTCTAAGATATCTTCTATTTAAAGAATATTGACATCTTCATTATTTCTGATCTAATAATAAACCCATTAGCAAACTGTTGTTTTTGGAGGAAATGAATGAGGCCTTTCATTAAACTCCACAGTCCACATTTGGGGAAAGTTGTCATGTCTCACCTGAGCTTCTGCAGGAGCCTCGGTGAAGGGCTCTTGTTCCAGCTCCCTAGAACTATTCCTTTCTTTTAAAGGCGAATCAGAGTATATCTTCCCTTGCTCAGTGCATACTTCCGGTACTATTCAGCTCTTCTTCCGGACAGAAGGAAACATGGCGTTCAGCATGTGCCTACCTTTGTGTACCAATATTCAGTCTCCAGCGGCTCCCGATTCCTGTTTGCTGTCTTTCTCCCTTCAGCTTTAACACATTATTCACTTTTCATTTTGAAAAAGGAAAAATGACTTTGCTCTGCCTTCTTCCAGGAAAACACTTTCTCCATTTACTTCATTCAGTCTGATGTTAAAATACTCCCTTCAATGAATCTATTCACGTATTTATCTCACTTTTGCTGTTTTCACAGCTTGATCAGTACTTAACATCATATTTTAATTTTCCGTCTCTCCTTTCAATCTCTCCTTTCTCCATTATTTACTCATCCCTATCAAGATGAATGCATTTTCTGAAAAAGAAACTTTTCTTTTACCATCACATTATCAGTTAACATCTAATGCTGCTTGTTATTAAATAATATATACACAATTATATAAATTTAACTATGCAGGCATATGTATGTCTGTGCATACAACACACTAACTTAAGTTATCAGTGTTTTCCCACAGCTATACACTAGTCACAAAGGGATATGAGATTCTATTGCATTCTACTCTTTATGAGGTTTCTGTTTTTAGTTTTTCCTTTGCATTTGTCAGTTTATCAAGAAGTCTGTAATAATTCACTGAAACACTGTGAAAGTGATGGTGATCAACACTGTTTGATCTTAATGAGTACTTGACGAGCTCACATTGGCTCCAGACAAATAAAATTCTGAACTGTGTTTCTCAGTGTAATGTACTAGTCTATGATGTGTTCCTATTCCTCACTTTTTATCTCTTCCAAAGGATAAACATATTATCTATCCACTTCTTAGTCAAGTTCAGCAGAAATGGGGATACACAGAAAGGAAGAGGGGTCTGTAACATTGGGCAATAGGAAGATGAACGTAAGGCTGTAAAGTGTGGCATTCAACATTGTACAAATGATCACAGAAAGCCCTTGGGTGAATAAATATAATGTTGAAGTGACACATAGAAGAGGCAAGAAAGGTACAAAACACATGCTCATTACTGTAATGATATAATACATTTATAAACAATGAAATTTCATACAGAAGGATGAGTAGAGAAAAAAATATCTAAGATTTGAGATGAAAATATAGAAATTTCTGGATACTTTTCCTAGATTCAATTAGAATATATTCTGATAAAGTGTGTGGGAAAGGTCTACGTGATTATCTGGTCCTTTCCCTTTATAAAAACCATGTGATACTCTGTGAACATTTTTCTAGCATGACTGTATACCTGGTTTAGGCAATAAATACACTACCCAAATAGGAGTAAGCACTTAATGGAAATAACTTGGGGAATCAATACATTAATTTGTGTGTGTGTGTGTGTGTGTGTGTGTGCGCGTGCATGCACATGCACGCATGCGGTACCAAGGAACAAATTCAGGCCCTTAAATCTCTGGCCTCAGCAATATATTAACTTTCAAGTTCCAGACAGTGTTGGTTAATGATATGTGTGTCAAGCATTGATCCTTTTAAATAATGTTAGTGACCACCATGGTACAGAGTATCCTATTAATGTGATATTTGAGTTTCAAACATTGTAGACATAAAGTTTACCTGAAGCATTTTATCTTAACCACTGAAGCTTAAGTCCCTACATTATGAGCTTTAAAATGTTGGTACATCGAGAGACACAAATATATTTCATTGTGTTTGTTAGTATTAATTAGGATTATACTTTTAATCAACACATTGTAATAACAAGTGAATAAAAGACAAAATAAATGCATGTTTTTCCTGAATATGATTGAAAAACACAATACATACGAGTATTACTGTGGGTGCATATCTGTGTTTATAACTGCAATACATGGGTTTCATCTCAATATGCCACTTTTGTCATAATTAGAGACATTCTGCTACCAAATACAGGGAAGGGATATTTTGTGGCTGGTAACTAGGCAATAAATGATTTTTAGTTATTTTTTTAAAAAGAAACTGTTTTTATTCAAATAAAGTTTAGCATACTCGAATTGTTCCTTGATAAATGTTCATGCTAAATACTGCTTAATAGAAATTAAACATAATTAAATCTATACACCTAGAGAAAAAAACCTGTTTTTCCTTATAGCCAAGTATTGCCTGGATGGTTCCTCCCTTTCACCATTAGATCAACTTTCCTCTGTATCATATAAAGGAAGAGTGTCTGTAAGGCTGAGAATCGTTGACTTCCCTGGCCACAGAAAGAAGTCAAGACCGTCTGAAATAAGACAGTTTAGCTACAACCTCAGAAAGCTCCTGAAATGATACTTTTTGAGAATACATTTACACGATAAACACCTCTAAAATCATACCTCTGTGGTCTTAAATGCATCCTGATGGGAACGACACTTCATATCTTTTCTTACTTCTTCCCAAGTATACCTGTTGCTGTAATTACATTCACATTTCTCTTCACGTGCAAGTTGACATCCCCAGGTTTTACCTTGTTTTGTTCCATGCAAGTCTTTTCTGCCTACTTAACTCCAGGACCATTTTGTTAGCAAACTAGTGTCATGTGTTGAAACACTGCCATTTGCTTTTTTATCTCAAGGAGCAGGTTAGGCATCTGTCTGACTTTTCACTCAATTTATAGAGCAGTATGGTTTCTTTTCAATTGTACTTGTCTTTTATTCCCACGACCTGGCTGCCAACATGAAAATCCACAGTAAGCTATTCATTAAATGCACTTGGCAGAAGTCACATCTATCCTTCCACAACACAAGAAAACTGTAATCACACAAATTTGCCCTGCGAAGAAAAATTCCCATGGTAATTATCGAGAGTGGACATTGCTCATTACTAACAAGTGGGCTCTTGGATATACATGACATCTATGTGGGAACCGCCATGATCTCAGGGTTCGGTTTTTGGAAAGGAGGGCACCTGGTTTCCTTCCTTCCTTCACCAGACATAGACGTCTCTCTGTCTCTGCGGGGCACAAACCATGCTGTTTACTTGGCTCCTGGCCTTCCTCACTAGTGTCCCAGTTGCACTAGAACTGCGTCCTTTTAACTTTCCCTCTTTTCTCCTCTACCACCTACGAATCCATAAGTTACTTGAAGACTTGTTCTGGGAATCAACTCCACAAGATTTCTTGGCGCCTCTTTCTGCCTGCTGTGTAGACCTCTGAACTGCGTCCCTCTGCCACTCTCTTGACTCTACAGGTACTGTGTACTAAGCCCTTTGCTGAGGTTTGAACATCTCCGCTTGTCTCAGTACTCACAGTCCCCTCACGTGGAGCTTGTATGTAGACACTGTCCAAATCACATCCTGCAGATGATCCCGACTTTTAGTTCACTTCCTTTTTATGAAAGAGTCAGTGAGGATTTTGAGAGGGGACTCCAGCGGGTGGGCCCTGTGAGTGTCAGACTGACAGGCCACGGTCACTTCAGACCAAAGCTACTGTGTAGCCTCTCCGTATTCTCAGAACACTGATGACCCGGTAGAAATAGCTTCCATGAAGTCAGACACTCTCTAGAGGGAGAACGCCACAGACTTTTCAAGCCTTGGGACTCCCTTACGTCACCTGCCCCGCATGACCCCGAATGACCCCGGAAGACCCTGATCAAAGGGAACATTTGATGCACATTTGATGCACATTTCCCAAACACAAACACCATTCCTGGGCGATTAATTACCTGTTCTCCAAAGTTTTGACTATCAAATCGAATGCCATAAAAAATGGAAAAATATTACATTTTTCCAATCCCCTTTTGTGAATAAAAGATACCATAAAATCCTAGTAATCCAAAGCATTTTTCAGTTATATTTTGTTTAAAAAGCTATCTTCCTTTTCTTTGGAAGAAACTGAATTGCAGTTTCTGTTCATATTTAATTTTCGTTCTTGGAATTGCTTCTAAGAGGGAAATTACTTTTAAAATAATTTTCTCACCAATTAAGTAAAGAGGACCTACAGGGCTAACATGCTCTTGCTTTGGGAATTACTTGTTTCACTACTTAGACACCAAAGTGAAAAAGTTTCAGGCAAAAGAAAGATCTAACCTCTTTTTCTGATTTAATCTGTAAAGATAAGATTTCAGCCAGTTACAAAAACTGCTAAGGTCTCAGTTACAAAATCAGGTGAAAAATTTCTGGAGATCTAACATTGAATATGTTGGCTCCAGTTAGTTATTATATTGTAAATTTAGATTTGTTTGGATTGCAAATGTTGAACATTCTAATTATAAAAAGATAAGTTAATTAGCTTGTTATAGCAATCATTTTACAATGCCTGTGTATTTTAAAATATTACATTTTATAAGTTTTGTAACATATTTATGTGCATTTCTGTAGGCTACACCTGGTTAAAACTGAGAAAAAAAGCTGGGCGTGGTGACTCATGCCTATAATCCCAGCACTCCGGAGGCAGACACAGGAGGATTGCTGAGTTCAAACCTTGCCTAGGCTACATAGTGAGCTCAGAGCTAGCATGAATTACAAAGCGAGAACCTGTCTCAAAAAAAAAAAAAAAAAGCTGAGAAAAAAATGTTTAACGATAGTCATAAAACTAAAGTCAAAACTCTTTGGATAATTAAAACAGCAGGGCCCTCCACTGAACTTCTTGAATATGCTAAGTATTGTATTTTGTCTATTGTTATTTCCACGAATTTAGCCACTTAATGCAAATGTATGACTGCATTCTTTCTGTTGTTCAGAGAGAAGCAGTGTCTTCTGAGATCTCAATGCATGGAGACCAAAGCGTTGGCCAATGCCATCCTCCTCTGGGGGCCTGGCTACAGACATCTACTTTCAGACCTTCTGGTATGGTTGGCAGGGCTCAGATCCTAGCGGGGCTGGACTGAGGTTCCCCCTTACTTGCTGGCGTTCAGTTGCGAATGATGTTATCTCCGCGGCTGCTTTCCAGTTATGCTATACAGCCCTTCCTCTCAGCCACAGAGAAACTCCCTAGCTGCAGATTTCTACCATGCTTCAGATCTCTTTGGTGTCCCCTCTGTTCCCAGGTAGGAAAAAAAAAATGTGCTGATTTAAAGGGTTAATGTAATTAAACAACAACTTATTTTAAGGGCAAGTCTACCAGGCAATATGATTACATCGTGGAGCACAATCTCTTGTACTGGAACAACCCCAACATTGTGCAGTGTGAGTGCAACAGAAAGAGGGAAATTGTGGGCCGGAGATTTAGCTCAGTGGTTCCGGCGCTTGCCTCGGAAACGCAAGACCCTGAGTTCGATCCCTGGTAACCACATACAATGCTGAGCGTGGTGACTCACGCCCACCAGCAATCAATACTGCATACCACAGTGCCGGGCGTGGTGGCTCACGCCTGCCATCCCAGCACTCGGGAGGCAGAGACAGGAGGATTGCTGAGTTTGAGGCTTGCCTGGACTACATAGTGAGCTGAGAGCCAGCCTGAACTACAAAGCGAGACCCTGTCTCAAAAAAAAACCCAAACAAACAAAAAAAAAACAAAAAAGCAAGAGGTAAGCCTCGAGACCCAGTGTTATCGGCAACTCCTCCAGGCCTGA
Source organism: Thryonomys swinderianus (assembly GCA_004025085.1). Classification (NCBI taxonomy): domain Eukaryota; kingdom Metazoa; phylum Chordata; class Mammalia; order Rodentia; family Thryonomyidae; genus Thryonomys; species Thryonomys swinderianus. The sequence continues at coordinate 45,144 of PVIC010004839.1, read as the reverse complement.
GCAGAGCTAGGAAATAGCTGGAAACTTTCACCAATCTAAGTAAATATTTTCAAGTTATTTGACTGAGACAATTGGGAAACATGTAATTGAGGTTAGTCTTTTCAGCAGATCGAAGGTTCTTTTAATCATGACATCATCTAGTCATAGAAATATAAGCAAAAGGTTTGAGAGCACTTAAAAATCTCTTTAAAGGAAGGTTAGTATTTCTACAGATGAATAACTTGGCGGTGAATGAGAAATATTACACCAGCACCATTTTTATGTTTGAGGAAGAAGGCCCTTGCCCAATAAGGAGAAACAAAGGCAACACCGATTTGCAAAAGATTTACAGGCGGGAGCTGAGTACACTTGTTTTATGGACTAGAACAAGTCTATACCTTTTAGAAGCAGACAATATGCACCGGCTCATTTTGCCTTATGGGCATTTCAGAGCTTTTCATCTAATAAAACCGATATGTCACCCGGTAGCATGTCAGGGTGCCGTTACTCTGCTTCCTTAGCTCTTCACGTGGATGGTTAAGTCCCGGCCCAAATGGAGCCCTTGGGGTTCCCTGAGGTGGAGCACGCAGGTTCGTGTCTTTATTCCCTGACAAAATAAAAAGACTGAGCGCATTCAATATTCTGCCTGTTTCCAGTTCTGCGTTCTCTCAGAATGATGGAAGCAGACGCTCGTGGCCTCTGGACTGCGCCTGCACAGCTCTTCGCTCTGCACGGCCCCTCAGAAATCATTTTCTAAGCATATTCTGACGACAACCACACTACCTGTTTGTCAGGGCGTCCCCGCTGCATCCTCGGACACTGCGGGTGCACAAGTGTTGCTTAACTGATGCAAATGATGAAAAAAAAAAAAAAACTACAAACTTAAATTTCAACTTCTAAATTGAATTTACTGGTCATGTGTTAAAAATCAAAAGACATTTCCCTAGAAGGTCTTGTTCAAGTGAGTTGAACAAAGTGATAAGGGAAATGCTAGGCAGTCTTTATGGTCATAGTTTTTATGGAGTCATATTATTAAAAAAATGTAAGAAAGAACAAAATAGATAAGCAGTATTTGTTGTCTTTCACTAAGCAAACAGAATTTAAAGCCCAAATGCAACATTTATTTACAGAAGGAAGGTAACTGGAGACTGTGTAGCTCTTACACGAGATAATAAACAGCAGGCCGGCTTTTGCTAACACTCGGAGATTTGACATCATTAAAACAGAGCACAGCGATGAGTGTGAGAGAACCGAGAAGTTTTAAAATAAAATTATCACTGCACTTAATCTCACATTGTCTCCTTAGCCTTTTTTGACACTTTAACTGCGGTGCCATTTTTCACCGAGATGGCAAACGAGGTTCTACATATGCATGATGCAGACCCTGTTAATGTGTATTGATTAAAGTGTAGACAATGATGTCACGATGTTGGAATTTTCTTCTGTGTGACCCACTGAAGGCTTCCTCTTTCCATTTTCTCATTGTTTTCAGTTTCTTTTTTAAAAGAGGAAACCACGTCTATTTTAAGAAGGCCTTCTACTCCATGAGCTCTAGTATTAATAGGTGAAAAAAGGCATGATTTAACAAAAGAAGAAACTAGAAAGCAGCCACATCACAAACTAGTAAGTCTTTCATTTCTGCACTGAAGACATTACAGGAAAATCAATAACTTCCTTTGAGTCCAGTGATCTAGCTGCTTAGAAGAAATTTACATCTCCTTGATAGGCACTTTGTAAGATCTAGTTCATCTGGGTCAGGAGAGTCCATATAATTTGCATGCTGAGCAACTGCTCTCTTCCCTTTACCTGCTCTGTGAAGAAGGGAGACTGAGCCGGGTCATAAAGAGGAGCTCATTATGTCTCAGCTGTGAAGCGGAATTTGGTAGGTGTTCCTAGAGTGCAAGAGAATCATATAACGGTAATATTTTTTGCATAGCTCCTCAGACCTACACTTATGGCAGGAAATGGACATAGCATGCACAGAGGCACATTTGAAACCTGTGAGCTGTCATTCACCAGATGAAATTGAAATGTTCCATCGAGGTCATTGGACAAATAAGACCACAAGATGGATATACAAGTTATTTGCCAGAAAATACAAAGGAAGTATTAAGTTTGCCTGTCATAAATCATTAAAAGAGCTTTATATTTTGTCCTACCTTTTAAAATTTACAAGATTTGAGTAGCAAATAAATATTGATATTATCATATACCAAAACTCTTGGCACGTGTTTTCTTAATGTGGCAGTAAGCACAGTTAAAAAGAATAAATAATAACCAAGAAAGCAAGACTGAAATAATTTGAGTCAGAAATGAAACCCATAATGCTGGGCACGGTGGTTCGTGCCTGTCATCCCAGCACTGGGGAGGCAGAGGCAGGAGGATTGCTGAGTTCCAGGCTTACCTGGGCTACATAGTGAGCTCAGGGCCAGACTGAACTACAAAGCGAGACCCTGGCTCAAAAAAAAAAAAAAAAAAAGAAAGAAAGAAATCCAGCAATACTAATTATAAATAAATTTCTACCCACAGATAAACATGGGACTGAATAGAGAGCTAGGAAAATAAGCCCCTGGGATAGAGACCAAAATCCATCTTTTCATTGTTTTCTCTCCTGGATAAAATCCAGAATGAGGCTCCAAGTAATATATTTTCTAGTATTCATGGAAAATAATTTTCTAAGCCTAAATGAAACATATTATTATAATTCACTATGTTTTGTTTAACCCAAATATAATGTGAACATTTACTGTATATAAAGCAAATTGACAGTACAGATTTAAAATGAGATTTATATATCCATTTTCTGTTTTTTTCTTTTTGATTTACACTGAATCTTTTTTTAGAATGATTACATTATTTTGACAACTGTCTTAAAGTTCTACTTACTACTACTAAACTCAGATACAAATAATTCTAAAACATTAAGGTTGGATTCACTGTATTTTGTATTTTGCCAAGCATTCTGGAATAACACTGGTCATGGGCATCAATTCTAAAGGAAATGAAGGCCTTACCTACTTTCATGAACATAGTTCAACTCTTTTAAGAAAGTCTGTATTACTGTGTTTAGTAAGCTCTTTTGTCAAGTCATGGCTCTTGAAGCATGGACACTTTGTTTTTTGTTTTTTTTTTCCCCCCCAGAAAACCATTCTGAGGCTGGTTCAACACAGCTGCATTTTATTGAGGATTCACTTATAAAGGCCTTGCTCTCACACATCAGTTTCTCACAGATCAGTTAATTGCCAGAAGGCTGCGTTCATCAGATATAGCATTGTGGTAGTATGAGAAACTGAAGGTATAAAAGATGTCCAGAATGTATGATCATTATTGTTGAATAGAAAATACTCAAAGGAAAAAAAGGAAAGGGGGTAAGGTAATGTAAAGAAGGGAAAGAAAATAATTGATGGTAAAAACAGAAAAAAAATGGAGACAAAGTTTGTGTATATATTGGGGTGGTGGCTTATAGGGAATGCAGGGGAATGGAAAACGATGAATGAAGATGTGTCATGTACAGGTACAAATTCCCAATGCTGATTATGATCATAATGTATATCTAACATGTACCAATAAACTCAATAAAGGGGAAAAATGAAATGGTGGTAATTGAGCTTTACCCAGAGTGAATTCCTAAATTCAATGTCTGTTGCACCATAATAGGTGATTTGATTTTCAACATTAGTCCTTGTAGTCTCTAATTTAATATTATTATAACAAAATACATCTGTTTTACTGATCACTACCTCTGTTGAAATAAAAGTCCAAGCATAAATAAATCATCCATAGGTTTTTTGATACAGTTCAACAGCTACCTGATTCACCACATGTTGACAAATTAGAGGTTAAGGTTAATCATTCTTTTTGTTATCCAGTGCTGTACTGCCTCATAAAACAACAACATCAACAACAAATTAGATTTCTAATGGTGCCCCTCTAGTTCTGAAACTTTTCGTTTGTTTGTTTTTTGTGGTACTGGCGATCAAACTCGAGCCCTTGTGCATATAAGGTTGGCAGAGCTAAATCCCCAGCCCTCAGTTCTGAAGCGTTTTAAGAATGGTAGCTTTGGGGCTGGAAATTTGGCTAGTGGTTCCAGCGCCTGCCTCACAAGAGCAAGGTCCCTGGTTTAATCCCCAGTAACCACATACAACAATATTGGGTGTGGTGGCCATGCCCACTGGCAATCAGTAACTCATACCTCAGATGCCAGGCTTGGTGGCTCAAGCCTATAATCCCAGCACTGAGGAGGCAGAGGCAGGAGGATTGCTGAGTTCAAGGCTTGCCTGGGCTACAAAGTGAGCTCAGGGCCAGCCTGAACTACAAAGTGAGACCCTGTCTCAAAAAAAAAAAAAAAAAAAAAAAAGGTACCTTTACTGGCATTACCCATTTGAACTTTGCACACAAAATAAAATGTATGTACAGTTTATATCGCTGGAATTATTTCACTTTTGTTTTTGAATATACCGACTTTTTATTTATTTTTTCAGTTTATTTTTATCTGTATTGGTACATTGTATATACACATCATGATCATACTCAGTATTGGGAATCTGTACCAGTATATGACACAATTTAATTCTCTTTTTTTTTCCATTCCCCTACCCACCCTGTAACCCCCCCAGCCAAGTACATAAGCTTTGTTTCCCTTTTTCTTTATTGATATCACATTTTTTCTCTTACCCCTTCATTTTCCCATACTAGGCTAGATGGTTCTGATGTGTGGAAAATGTCGAGGAAGAAAGTAATGAGCCAAACACAGCCATAGCACCAGTGAGCTGAAGGAGAAACCATCAGCTATTCCTACTCAACAGTAAGAACAAGGGGACGGGATGAGGTAGGCTGTGTGCCAGTAGCACATATAAAGAGGAAAGGGAAAAATGGTGCCTTTTGACCTTACTTAACATGATGACATTATCTGATTGTCTTCATGTTAAAAATAACTAATTTTCTCTAATGAAACATCTTAAAATCATGAAATTATGCCTATCAATATGTGGATTTGTGCTGAGACTTTTGATTATTTTAATTATAAAATGATGCATAATATAATTTTATTGAAAGATTTTAAATGACATTTTTTCTAGAGATATATTAATCAAAACTATATTATCTCCTCTCTGATCTGTATTTATGATTTATGTGACCCAGATGCATTTCCTGTCTGGCAGTGTAAGCACTACTGATAAATGCAGCTGGTCATTTTTAACCTACCAAGCAAGCAAACATTTTTACTTAGTGCATACTGTCTGTACCATATATATTTATACACTTAAAAAAAATCATAGCCAAAGCTCATGTAGGTTTCAGTTAATAGCATCATTATCTAATTAAGTCAAACACATAAACTCCACCAGAAGAAACCTACAGGATTCGTACAAGTAGAGTGACAAACATGAGCTTGTCACCAATAGTTAACTTCGACAGTGTATCGATCAGATCTAAATTATTACTTGTTTCTAGAGACATTAGACTAATGGACATGGACATAGTCAAAAGAAAATAGTAAAATCTATGTAATAGATGGAATATGAGTAAAATATGGGCCTAGTCAACAAAAATGTTTAAAAAAATCTATCATGTGGTTCTCTTCTAGCTACAAATGTGTGTTTCGCCAAACTCGGAAATGGCAGCATCTTCACTTTAATGAAGTAGCTGTTGTTTGGCACATACATTAGTTACTGAAAGTGGGTTTAATCTAGTGGTAAGTCTTCCACAGGCTTTTTAAAAGAAAAGAAGAAGATAAAACACTATCAACTGCTAGCATTTAAAATTTTACATAGTTTATAGATTTCCCAAGGGATAGTGTATCATCTGCTTGGATGAAAATCTCCAAAATGTCTTAGTTCTTATCTTTTTCACTGATACTGGTTTTGCTCATTTTTTAGAACACGTAGATGTATTTGGAGAGGTAGCCTGAATAGAGACACCTTGCCCAAATACACCGAAATGAATGGAAGCGTTTGTTCTAGTGTCTCAAGGTTACCGTGACAAGTTCTCACTTCATAGGTTGCACCTTGAACTGTGTCTTGATCCCCCTCTCTGACAATTATTTAGGTGTAAGGAATGAATAACCTGGAGCCCCTTGAACCTATTTCTTAGGGCATTGACTCCATTCCTGAGGACTCCGTCCTGATTACTTAATGAAATGGCTTTCAGTACTTGAAATGTGGAAAGAAACAGATAATCAGTTACAATGGTATTAAATGGTATAAGCAGAGAAGGAGGAAAGTCACAAAGTCTTTGATGGCTGTGCTTGGAAAAACCATCTACAGCTCTACATCAAGTCCTTGTTCTAATTTTGTTTCATGGGTCTAGACCTTGGAGGGCACATGCTCTGTGACCTCGCCTAAAACCCGAACGTTCTGCACCACAACATGGGGAGGGAGTAAAAAATAGTAATAAAAAAAAAATGTCTCAGTAAGTTCTCCGAGAAGCTTCACTCCATTTTTGGTCTCTGTTCATGTTACTAGCTTTTGTTCTAACATGTGTGCTACATGTTACATACTCTCTCTTATGTCTCTACCTTGGTGTCACCGCCCTGTTCTGTGCTCTAAAAGCAAGAAAAGAAAATTTAGATGATTATAGAATGCTTATGCAATAGCAAAAGTTAACCTAGGAAGTTTACATCATTAAATTATTTAAAAGCAAACATTTGTGTTGTAAAAAAATAATCAAAAAGAACACAAAGAAATAAATCGAAGCAATTCATGTTACTTATCAGCCCTTGAAAACTACATTTACATTAGGGCTTCCTGAAAACCGAGCCCCTACAGAGGTATCTGTGTATATATGTTTAAATTATCACTTTCACTGTAACTTAAATCATTGTGCCCTTGAAAGAGGACATGTATGTCTACCACAGCACGAGGAAATCCACATCCAGTAAGCGACACTCCGCATAATCACTGCGTGGCTCCGTTTAGAGCCAGGTCCTACTTGGTTTTAGACTCTCTTCTCCCATAGCTTTCTGTACATCTTCATCTCCTTACCCTACTGTGGAGCTTCTGTCCTTGTGTGTCTGTCTCTCTCTGCTTCTATCTCTGTCTCTGTCTGTGTCTCTCTGCTTCTATCTCTGTCTCTCCTCATTGTACACTTTTAACTTTCTATATCACAGCTCCGGGCTCAGTCCTTAGCCCTCCCCTTAATCTGGAAATACACACGTGCTTGAATTCTCTTCTAGCGTATGAATTTTACCTCAATATGATGCCAAATCATAAATATAACTCCTCATCCCAGACACTCCTTCTGCTTCATACACTTTATGTACATGACGCAGAGAACCAGAGGCAAAGTCTCCTCTGTGGTCTGCTCTGTATGTGTACACGTCTACTCACAGCCTTCCCTGTTTCAGATGACCAAACACCATTTGGTACAGAGACCAAACATCTCCCTATTCTTCTTGAATTTTCTTATTTTCTCTTTTACAGCAAGAACACTGCACTAAACATTCAGAATTTGAAAGTGCACAACATCTCTGTGGCTATCACTCTGATAAGAGACACCATCTTCCCTTGTCTGGTTTATCACCATCTACAACAGCCTTGCACATGGATTATCCAAAAAGATTTCCCAGTTAGAGGTTTCTCCTATGAATGAGCTTTATAATATCAAGGTTAAAATATAAGCATGAAATATAGATGGTACAGGGAGGAATCTATGATATCTAGTATGATTCTCTGTCATTTTTTAAGTTTCATCAAGTCACAGCTGTTCCAAGTATAGATGAGCCGGCTCATGAAGGTCATCATGACCTCACTTAAAGCAAAAGAGATTTACAGGGTTCACCTCTTCATAGCAATGTAGTTCCATAATTCATACTATATTATCAACGGAGTTGTGTTCAACAAACCCATGGCATTCAAGCTGGCTTACCTTATGCCCAAATGTCCTATAGTGTGGACTTTCCTCTCAGCGCAAACCATTTTTTTCCCTTGCTGTAATTTATGTTATCATTGTGCTTCACAGATCAAACTTCTCACTATGCTTTCCTAAGAACTTTTCTTGGGCAGAGAGAACCCATTCATTGATTTAGAACAAACTACTGTGTAAATGTTCCCATTTTACCTAGGATCAAGGTCTTTCAAATCCTTAGTCCTCCGCATTATCTTTCCAACACAGAAGAGAAAAGAGCTGCTGAAGTTCTTTGTCTAGCCGTATTGCTCCTTTGGAAGAAGTCCACATTGCGTTTGGAGTGAGTGCCAAATTCCTGGGGGTGCCCCCAAGGCTTCACGTGATCCATTCCTTATTTTTTCCCTATAAATGTCACCTTTGATTTCCCCACCGCAGCAACATTAGCCCTGTAGACATTCCCAGTGTGTTAGGGGTGTTTCTGCTGCTCTTCTCCTAGGGGCACACAAGATAATCCCTTCCTTCTTTCAGGTCTTCCTTAAGCTCTCCTTGGGCCATGGGTAGATCCTTGATAATGCTTATTTAAAACTGCAATCACAGACCTATCTCCTGTAGCAAACACCCAGACACACACACACATACACACACACACACCAAGCATTTGTGTTCTACACACTTACCATACTTAACAATCCTCTCCTTTATTCTCCTTATCAATTGTCACTTTATCTTTATGCCTAACAGCTGGTTCTTATTTTACACTGTCAGAATAGGGATTTCTCAACAAACAAGTATATTTATCTTTTTCTGTTTGTTTGTTTGCTTGTTTGCTGACATATCCAAGCACGTGGGAGAGGACCAGATATATACTAGCTTCCTTTTTTTGGAAATGATGTGTACTGCACCAGGAATTGTAGACTTGCTCATTTACACTGTGCTTCTGCTCATCGCTTGAAGAGAAGCTAATCTATGTTTTTCACTCCATCCATAACACACTGCTTAATAATCAACTATGAGTATAATTTTTCCTAAAATGCCTCTCACTAAAGAAGTATTTTCCTGCTTCTAAATTACTAGTAATCGAAAAATATGTTTAACTGTTTTGCTACAAACATTTTAAAAGTCCATCAGTCAGAATAATTCTGAAAACAACCACGTTGCAGTCATACTTTGCCAAGTCCTTACATGGCACAATTTTGCTAAATTAGCCAAACATGTACAAATGCCTTTAAAATATTTTGACAGAGAGAAATCCAAAGAATCACACATCACTGTAATGTAGTTATGAAGAAGAGTTTAATTTCATGGAAATATTGCTGCTCTGATGCATTATATCACTAAACTTTTAATTCAAGTTTTATGTTGGAAAAGTCCCTTGTATTTACAAATGATTGTTCCCTGAATAGAAAGGCTAGATTTTAAAGTCCTTTAAAAAGAAGAAAGGCAACTCTGAAAGTTATCTTGCTTCCAATCTAAGGAACTTAGAAGCTAAGAAATATCATGAATGTATCTGCTATGGGAGTCACAGCAAAAATAGAACTGGTGACCTTTAATGTTTATGTGAAAATATTTTGACAATAAAAACTCCTTAACTGAACATAGTAAATGAATCTAAACTGATGATTTACCTTTATGCAGGTTCAGGGGCATGAAGCATAAATATGGATGAGAAAATAGAGACCTCAATTTGTTTGGATTTAGTCCGACTCAATCCGCAGGCAGAAGTGTGCACAGGAACCTTTGGGAGACGGTGTGTCAGAATCTCTCAGCTTGGATTCCAAGTGCTGCGGTCACGTGAATGATTTTGAGCAGAGACTATATAAATGCCAATCAAGTAAATCACTCGTAGAGAGCCGGGGCCTTGCTAAAAGATACTCCAGGGAATTGCAATGACCTTACACTGCCAAAGCGAAGTGGATTGAAAAGTTGAATGCCACGGCCAGATTTTGACGGTGGTAATGGTATCGGTGTCCTTGGCTTGTTCCCACTCTGGGGAGTTATAACCTTAAAAGCTTTGATTTTTGTTTATCATGACAAGTTCTTCAAATATATAGCTCTGTGGACTCTGGCCCTGGCCTGGCCCATTTCTCTGCTCTGCGCTTGGAATCAACACAAGGGAAAAGGATCTCATTTTTTTTTAATAAGCATAATTTAAAATCTTAAACCTTTTGTGGCACATATACGTATTATAAACTTGTAGTGCCACAAATCAATAATACTATAAAACAACTGGATTTACTCAGAGGTGTGCCACAAAGAAACACCTGATAGCCGGGCGTGGTGGCTCACGCCTGTCATCCCAGCCAGCACTCGGGAGGCAGAGACCAGGAGGATTGCTGAGTTCGAGGCTTGCATGGGCTACATAATGAGCTCAGAGCCAGCCTGAAACTACAAAGCGAAACTCTGTCTCAAAAAAAAAAAAAAAAGAAAAGAAACACCTGATAAAATTAGCATATAGAAAGCAAATTTATTAGGACACATTCTGAAGGTTCCAGTGTAATTGGGCAAATTCAGCATAGCTTGGTGCTCTGGGGTGACAGATGCCACTGGTGAAGGTTCATAGTAATCTGTTCCCTCATCTTTTAGGACTCAGAAGATATCAAGGATGGAAGAAGAGCCCCAAATGGCCCTCAAATGCAAACCCTTGATGATGGAAGGTCCTCCTCCTAGGCCCCATCTCCGATGGTCTCATGTCTTAAAATTCTCACCCCAGCAAGGAACCAACACCTGGTCCTTTGGGAAACATTTGCATTTCCCGCTGTAGTGACGCCACTGGCTGTTTTCTTTGGTGAAGCATTCTGTACATGAACCTGCTGGGTAGGTATTCACTAACGGAAACAGGGCGAGGCTTTAGAAATCCACATTCCACATCTAGTAGTTTTTCTCTGATATGTGGATGTACCAGGTACAAGAGATGATACTATGCTTCATTTCCTCAGGAATCTTGAATTTCCCTGACCTTCCTTCCAAACACCAGCAAGAGGCTGGGCACGCGTCTCTCGGACATTCGTATTTCCCCCACTACGTCTAAGTGCCACAAGGTGCGTAAAAAGCACAAGACTCTTTTCAGGAAACTGAAGGTAGGAAGCTGAGGACAGAGAAAGAAGAAAATGAATTTCTCTTTCTGTGTTTCTGTCTGCATCTTTTTCTCTTCTCCGGCACTGGTCGTGAGTTCCATCATCCTCAATCGGCTGCTGAGACTTCCGTGTAGAGTGATGTGCTGGAGAGCTACGTGGGTAGTGAGTGACGTGTGTGGACCTTTAGACATCATTTATGAATGAGTCACAAAGAAAAACTATGTGATGTTTCTCATCATGATCTCACTCCTGCTTTTACACTACTGATTTTCTCAAAACCTACACTCTATTGTTTTCTGAATTCTATTACCCCATCACTGCTTAATTCTCTACTCGGCCTGTCATCTTCTGTTCATATTGTAAATGTAGCACCGTCGTAGTCACTGGGAACATTTATGAACTTGTTACCTTAACCACGTGAAGGAAGGGTCCTTTATTTATAAGATGTATAATTTAACATGCATGAGAATCTAACAAAGGCAGGCGGATATATACTTGTGCCAATGTTAATACTTATTCCTCTTCAGTTTCCATTTCTTTGTGCTGAAGTTAGGGGAGGGGTGAGTAATGAGGGATAAAATAAAAAGTGTGATGGTAATAAAAAAAAAGGGAAACAAAGCTTATGAATTTAAGGGATGGGGGGTTGTGTAATGGATAGCGGAAGGGGAAAAATTAGAATTAAATTGGTTGTATACTGGTACAAATTCCCAGTATTGTGATCATGATGTGTATATACCAATGTACCAATAAAGATAAAGATAAACTAAAAACAAAGCAGATATACAAAATACGGCTTTTCTTTGTGTGGGTTTCACTTCTCAACTTCTTTCCAACCCAGCTCTCCTTGCACCTTTCACACACAGACACATATTATTTGTGTTCAACATGATTCAAGTACTCATCTGAGTTATGTGGTTCAATGTCCAATATATGCTGTGTATAAAAATAAGGAGTCGAATATATTTCTTCAAAGAATTATCAAGATAAGTAATGTGTGCATGGAGCATACACTGCACTAATAAATACCACTAGGAGACAGTAGTCCTTGCCATGAGACACACATCTTCCCTGGTGACCTCGTCAGCACCCCTAACAACACTTCACAAAGGAAGACGAAGGCCCCTTTTTCTGTCAGATGAAAAGGAAATACTATTATACCATCTGGGTGCGTTTTTCTTCTCTTTTTCCATCTGTCCTGCTTTCCAGCCTATCCACACTCATTTTCTCTAGTCTAACATACCTTACCTTTGCAGACTCTTTCTATTTTCTTCTGATACACTTGCCTGACTGTCTCCCCCGCACCTCTCTGCCTTTCTGTCATGTTTGTTTTTGACTTGGCATTTCTCTTTCTTTCTCTGTGTCTTAGTTTATTCCTGTGCTTGTGTTTGGCTGAGTACAGAGCGTCTTTCTTTCAACACATAAACATATACATTTCACACATCCCTTTTGCTCTCTTTTTATCTTCTATACATACACACGTGCAAAGGAGAGAAAGAAAATTTACAATTTATAGGTTGAACACTTTCCTATTCTGCTTCCTTGAATAGTAAAATATCAATCACCCTAACCCACTTACTGAGCCCAAGTTCCTCCTTGCAGTGGAGAAACCTCCTAAGAGTCTAAAAATGAACAGTCTTATCCATAACAATGACAGCATGCATTTGATTTGCATAGTACCTTTTCAGTCAAACTATTATGCAGCCCAGTTAGACCTCTGACTGCAGGAATGCATATCGAATTGTTTAACACAATGACCTTGACGAGCTTCACAGCCAAGTCTTATTCTGAGAAAATCACAACTGGAGAGAGAAAAGGTTACCATTAAGCATTTCAAAATCCAATTATACATATGATAGCCACTATTTTTCAGGGATGACTCTATAGCTACCTTACAGGGAAAGAAACATAATTGTTGGATGCCTCTCCTTGACTAAGTACATTGCTAATCGTTTTATACATAATAGTCTGTGTCACATGTTTAGCTTTCTACGTTATGTCTGTTTTATGCATGAGAAAACTGGAATTTTAAGGAAATAAAAATATTCACTACATGTCATAGTCTTAGAATGTGGCATGTTTCAGATTTGCCCCCTGAGCTGAGATCACTGAACTTCTGTCTTTGCAATTCTTTCCCATCAATCTGTTCTAATGTTTCCAAATCCCTGTAAGTTATTTTGCTTTTTGATATCTTTACTACTTACTAAAATAGCCATCATTGGAATAAGCTATTAAATTTACTTGTCATTAAATCTATGAATGATCTCATGCAAATTTTAGCACTTAGCAAATTCTGAGAGGGCGAATGGATAGCATAAAGAAAACACTCAATACAAAGGCAAAAACTTGACTCTCCTCACAAAATAGAAACCTATGAGGGTTGGTGGGAGCATGTTCCTAGCCAGATAGTGCCTCTTTTAAAAGTTTCATGGAAACTTTTCATAGAAAAGCATTAATATTCAAAAATGAAAGGAAATACGGTATCTGTTCAAGAACTTAATTTGTTCTACATTTTTTGAAACGAAGGCCATGTTTGTTTGTCTGGGAATTGGGAAATGGTGCAGTCGTGTTTGTCACACTACACAGAGCTTGCAAACAAAATAGATTTTTACTTCTGTTTGTAAACCAAATGAAAGCTTTCATGAACTGAGGTATACAGTAATGTGATCCAACATTTTAAGGTGTTTTGATTTCCTGAGTAGATCAGTCTTGAGTAACTGAATATACTGAAAAATTTGATTTCTCACATCCTATTTTTTTTTCTTTTTGAGACAGGGTCTTGCTTTGTAGTTCAGGCTGGCCCTGACCTCACTATATAGCCCAGGCAAGCCTCGAACTCAGCAATCCTCCTGCCTCTGCCTCCCGAGTGCTGGGATTACAGCTGTGAGCCACCATGTCTGGCACTCTTTTTACTAATATTTGCTGAGTATCTAATAGCTAAATTATGAAATTTTGCTTCCTTGACAGTTTTCACCCTAAAAACTCTAAAATACAGGTGTCACGCAGTTATATGTGCATGCATGTACGTGAGTGAAAATATATACATTTCAAACTAGTACTTTTTACTAGTCATCCTTTTCTCTCATCCAATTCTGAACTGACTTTTCTGTATTGAAGTACATGGAAGGAATCTGACTAGATTAACATTCTACAGCTCAACCTCTGGTAGCAAAGCACTGACAGACTGAATTTAAGAAGGAATGGCATATTCCTTTTAATAATAATGATCTTACTGCTAAGAGTTGTTTTCTAACCTTCACCTGGATTGAACTATAAAATTAACATTGATCTCTTTTTATTCCTTTGGTAACCAGCTACTACTAATTAAATTTTTGATTAAGCTGTGGTAGATAGCAATCAGGTCTGTTGCTAGAAGTCATGATAACCTAAAACCAAAATGATAGTAGACACACGTTTAAAAATAGATACTAACTGAAGTCCATTAACTTTTGTTCTTGACTCTTTTAAGTTATAATTAGACACACTTGCATGGTATTTGGAATAAAATGACAAGAATCCTTTGCTCAAGAGCTAGCACAGGGCACTCAACAGCATCCTTGTCAGGGAGTCAGGCCTTTGCTTCTCTTCCCGGCTACATGCTGAAGAAGTCACGCTGGTTTAGCAAGCAGCTCACGGATTTTGTGTATCAGCACGCTTATCACCAACACTAAAACAATAATTCTGACCGACATGAGGGATCTGAGGAGATTAATTGGATAATGCCCATTAAGTACTTCCAGCTACTTAGAATAAATGTACTATGTGGCTATGAAGCATTGTTATTGTAAGATGTTGCCTCAGTGTAATATCAGTGACTGACTGCCCCGTGATTATGAGGGAAATTACTTCCTGTGATAATAGGAGTGCAATACATATTGATTTAAAAATATATCATTTGGAATACATTTAGGCTTTTTAAATGAGCCAAGGAAAGGGTGACATTCTGCAGAGATATGCAGTTGCATATTTAATGATGTACCATATCTACCAGGCACATTTATAAGTGCTTCATTCTCACAATAATACTATATGTAGGTATTATTTTCTCACTTTTTATAGGAAGAACTTAGGACAAGGAAACTTTAATGGCTTGCCCCAAACTACACAGCTAGTAAATTGTAAAGCAAAGTCATAATCCTTAGAAATCTGATTTCAAACCACCCATGCTTAACCACTCCATTATAATGCACATCTCTTTGGTTCGCGTTTATATCATATTTACCTCTTCGCTTTAGAAAGAAAGTGGATGTGTTCGGTGATATAGTTCATGCAAAGCGAGCTTAGCTGTCTCCTTGAGGACAGGCTTCAAGGTTAGTACAGAAAAATAATTTAAGGTTGGATCGAAATCATAAAGAGAGCAAGCACAGGAGTGGAAATTGTAAGCTGAGTTTTCTTTTCCAGGTTTAGCCTCACTGTGTAATTTGCCTTCGATATTTTCAGTGGGATGCTGAGCTGAGGTGTCTCATATTTTTGAAAATGCAGAAAAAATAACCACAAAGAAATGCCATGTGAGATTACAGAGAGAGGAAAGCAAGAGCTTTTCATCTCTAATCTTTCATCCAGTGGGGTGATCTTGTCTGTAAATAAAATCCCATGAAAATGTATTTCAACCAAAAAACAAATTATCAAACAAGAAGCACTGTAGTAATGCAGTGTAATATCGGTTTTAATGCACCATCTCAGTGTCCTCACAAAGAATCCAGAAGCACTATCTTCTCTATGTTCCCCAGGAAGGGGCCTGGCTCTCTCCTCTTCTCCTTTGCAAGATGACTGCAGGAGATACATATTCATATTTCCTACCTAGATATCTACAAACTGAGCAAGTAGTCGACCTTTGCTTTTCTTTTAAAGCCTCCCCAGAACATTCTTACAGTGTCTCACTGGATAATGCTTATTGGGTAATTGTGCCTAAAATAAGGAGCAAGAGAAATAAAACTTCTATAGTTAGATAAATGAACCAAACTTCACTCCTTTGATAGAAGACTAGAGCAACCTGTTTTCATAAATAAATGTAGCTTCCAAAATCCAATTAGCATTCTCTGAACAAGAAAGAGCAAGAATACCTAAGAATATCTAAGTCTCCTACTATACTGATATATTATTAAATACACTTCTTGTTTGTCTTTATATATTTAAATGAGAATTCAGGTTTTTAATAATTACTGATTTTATCATCTCTCAATGCAAAATTAAGGAGGTTCTCATGTTACTATATCCTAACTGTAAAGACTACCTACAACCCATTTTAAATACAAATGGAGATAAACAAATTCACTCTGCAGATGTGATGACATGAATGTCTGAAGTCTGCGATCTTCCAAATGTCAGTATCACCTGTATACTTCAGCATAACCACAAAGGAGATGAAAGCTGAATCTATCTCTTTCTTCAGGCACTAAACTAAAATCAAAGTGGATTAGAGACCTACATATTAAAATAGAAACACTAAACCTGCTGGAAGAACATGTCAGGTAGAACTCTTAGAGACATTGGTACATGGACAGACTTTGCGAACAAAACCTCAGCATCACAGGAACTAGCAGAAAAATCAACAGCTGGGATGTTATCTTGCTAAAAAGCTTCTGCACAGCAAGGAAACCACCAAACAGAGCAAAAAGATGATCTGCACTATGGGAAATAATTTTTACCAGCTGTTTCTCAGACAAAGGTCCACTATCTAGAGTATATAAAGCACTTCAAAAAAAAAAAAAAAACAGACCTCCAAATTTAAAGACCCAATCCAAAAATGGGCATCACAATGAACAGACATTTTTCAGCTAAGAAACAAAGACAGCTAAGAAACAAAGAAATGTTCAACACCACTGGTCATTGAGAGATGCAGATGAAAATGAGGAGATTCCATCTCACGCCAGAAGGAACGGCTGCTCTCATTAAATGAAACAAAAACAAATGCTGGTGAGATTTTAGAAAGAAGAAACCCTTCTCCAGTGTTGGTTGGAATGTAGGTTTGGTATGACCACTATGGAGACCATTGTGGAAAAACCTCAAAATCTAGGATTAGAGGCTCCGTTTGACCCACCTATTACCCTGCTAGGAATATACATGAAAGAATTAAATGATTCTTATCACAGTGACATATGTGCACTGATATTTACAGAAGCTCAGTTTATGATACTTAAGTCTTGGAAACAACCCAAATACCCATGCACTGGACAATGGATAAAGATTAAAAAAATAAAATAAATGGAGTATCACTCTGCCATAAAGAATGACAAATTTGAGACAATTTACACTCAAATAGATGTACCTTGAGGACATACTTGTAAGTGAAATAAATAGGTCAAGATGTGTAAATACAATATCTAAGAGTTGTATGAGAAGCTGAAGATATAAATGAGTTCTGGAATGTATGATTGATATTGTAAGATAGAAAATATTCAAAGGGAGAAGGGGGTAGAGGTAAGTAAAGATGGGAAAGACAAAATTTGATGGTTATAAAAGAAGCAAAGCTTATGTATATAGGAGCAGGGGACGGGAAAAAATGAAAATTAAGTTGTGTCAATGAAAATTAAGTTTTGTCATATACTGGTATAAATTCTCAATTTTTAGCATGCCCATGATGTATATATATAATGTACCAATAAAATCAATTTTAGAAGAATTCATAACACCCTCATTTGTTAAATTAAAAAAACTGACATTAAAAATAAAATATGCAACTTTCATTACAGAAAATAAAATGAGCTCAAATTTTCAATACATCTTTTTCTGTGCTCGTTACACTTTCTAAACAAAAACTTATGTGTATATCTTTTTGGATTTTCTTTAGCTAAAAAGACAGTGTGTTGTGACTTATAAATACTCAAAATGTTTCTACCTCAATTTTAATTTGATTTAATAGCAAATCACTATTACGACAAGAAACATGTAATCAGGATGTGTGGCTGTGCCCCTAAAGTTGTATGTATATATTGCTCCACAAAATTATGCTTATTTGATTAGCTCATTTCCAAGCATCATTTCCAGAAGCTTGTCGATATTGCAATTAAATCTTCCTTAGTTGTATCAAAGCTGCAAGCTCACATTTTAGTGAGAAATCAGGTATAAGTCATGAATTGGAAAATCTTTTGTGACATAGCTGTAGGTAAATAATAGGATGATTAATCCAAACCATAATGAATATAAATGGAGTTCTACCTGGTCTATTAAGTGAACCATAGGAGTTAGTCAATCCCATTCATCTTGGGGACAAGTTAAAATTGGGCCCATGTTCTCTAAGAAGGCTTTATTAATGTGGGTTTGTGATTAGCCCCCATCACAAGAATAATGTAAAAGTTGAAAATATTATATATTTACATAACTTTGTGTATTCCTTGCTTCACCCTTACTTGGAAAAGTTGGAAAAATTTAAGATAATACCTTTAAGCTATATTAGTTTTGAAATATATTTTCCTGTTTTGAGAGTGTAAGATGCTATGAACTTTCTCAATGCTTTAATGACTTTACTGGGTTTCATTTTTTGTCTTCTCTCTTTACAAATGTTATTATTATGTGGCTTTTGTTTACTTAGCTGGAAGGAGAATGAAAATTTCACCCTAGTATCAATTTAAAATTTGTATTAAATGCCCAATGTTTTCACATGTACCAAAGTACATTTCTCCCATCAGTTAGACTTTTCAGATAAAAGAAAACAATGCCTTTGCTTTGTGAATTACCCAGAAAATCAATTCTTTTCGGACAAAGAGACTACCTGATCTCTGTTGGTTTGCCAGATTCCCAATATTTTGTTCCATCTTCTGTGATTGCATTAAGTTTGAAAACATAGTGTAAAGCTGAATTGTTCTTATCCATAAGCAGTGAGTAATCTATCCACTGTCACATATGGTAAAAAACAAATACTTGCATAAGGCAAAGTAAAATGTAATGACTTTATCTATGCCTACCAGCTTATTCTCTTAAATGGTGGAGGCGCATGGAAATTCAAGCTGAGAGAAAATCTGTATACATCTATTTGGAAAAAAACAGAAATGGGAAAATAGATATATTTTTTTTCCTATTTCTAGCCATGACAATTAGAAGGATAAAAATGAAAAGTACATTCATATGCAGAAATTTAAGGAGAATAAGGTGCTAATTTTAAAAAAGAGATGAACAAGAAAAAAATCAAAGAAGGATTTATGGAATGAATGGGACATTTCCCAAACAAACTGATATATGAAGTTTTTTCCTTTTGACATGGCTACATCCTCGGGATCTTTTGATCATCACATGGGTGCTAAATGCTATTTTTCATATTTCTAAAAATGTGTAGAGCATTATAGGGCTGAGTCACTCTAGTAGAGTCCTTTCTGTGATTGATCCAAACAAATTATAGCAGCTCTTAGCTGGATTCTCAGTGGATTTGTCAGAACTTGGGGATCATTTCAGTTATTCTACTTCTCAGTTTTAACATTTTCCCTAAACCTCTATTTTCTATATACATTTCATAGCACTTGTGTGAGTCTCCATGACCCTTGTAAGGGGAGCCAAGAGTCTTATTTGAAATGTACTGACAAAATCTTGACTTTTTATAGTAAACAAAATTTTTTAGACCTGTAAACAAAGTCCTTCCTGTTTTTTTTTGAAAATGTATTTTATGGTAAGCTTTTCTAATGTTTACTACTACATTTAATGCCAATACACTGTCTTAATTCATATGATTTAGGGATCAGCTATTCTTGTTATTCCATAGCTATGTTCACAAGGTCATGATATATGACCTTCTGCAACCAGTCATCTCTTACTTTGACTTTCTTCCTGCTTCTTTTTACCTAAATAAGTCAGCAAATTATTTCTCCCAACAAAGACCAGGTACCATAAAGTATTCCTTTCTTATCTCTTCCCAAAGCAGCTCTCCCTGGTTCTAGCTCAGATATCTCCTCAGAACCTCCCCTGTCTGTCTCTCCATTAAAATCCCTTCCTCTAGGTTACCTCAGTCTTCCTGGCCCCTTCCTGGCTTCTCCTCTTCCTCTTCCTCTTCTTCCTCTCAAGCCAAATCAGTCAGAACAAACTATTTTCCTACTGGCAGTAGAAAAATACAAACCAAGGATGTTTCAGGCTCTGGTCGTACCTGTCCGTCTTTGTCGCACTCTATACCATCCTTCCCTCCACTCAATGTCTTCCAGCCATATTTTCCCACAATGCTTTACTGCTTGGTATCCACATGCCGATGACAGGTCCTCATACAACCTCTCTAAAACTTTTATTTGTGCTCTAGTTTCATGACAACTCTATGTAATGCATATTTACTTACTGCTCTACTAAATATAAATGCTGTGAAACAAAAAATCTGACTTTCTTCTCAGCACACTTCTGGTGGGAAAATGCTTATTAAAGGAAATGTTTATATAAATCCCATGGTTATACAAAGGGAGAATCAACTCACCCTTAAATTGTGTATATTTATTCAAGAATACATTTTTTTCCTGGATAAATGGTTTTGCTTTTTATTTTTTCTTAATTGCATATATGTTTTGGATGAAATGAACATACCTTGTTAGGAAATGAGAAGAAAGTGCTCCTGGGTGGGGTGTGAGAATCATCTAGTGGAATCTTATGCTAGAGAAGCCTGCATCAGAAGGGGAGATGTCATGAACTTTCACAGAACAGATAAATACTGTGTCATCCTGGGAAAGACCAACAATTCACTGCAAGTTCAAGTATTCAAGAAAACTCACATTCAAGCACAGAATGTAAATTATAGTTTCCTATGTGTTGGATCTCAATAAGGTTTTTGAGACAACTAAAGGCAGCCTTTATTTCTACATTTAGGAACTAATGATGCAGCAGAACACCCTGCTACATGAGGGTAAGACAGCGTGAGAAGCAGCTGTCTACCATCTTACCAAGTGTGCCTGTAGACACACCGCCTGCTGAGAGCTGATTCTATGCTCTCTTCTCTGAGAACAATATCCAGTTTTTCTCTCTCAGCTTTAAGAACTCTGTTCTTTGGGATGATAGATACATGCTTTTTTTTTTTTTAATAGTGTAGTAGTCAGCTTTCTCATCCTAAGACACAAATTAATGAGAGGCTTACGTTAGCTCACGGTTTGTTGAGAGTCAGTCCATCATCAACTGACACCAAAGACATTATGGCAGAAGGGCACAGGAAAACAAAGGCTCTTGGTTCACAAAGGCTAAGAAGTGGAGTGCAGGACAGTGCCCCAGGAGCGTGGGCCATGTGCAACACTCTAGTTTCAACCTCTGTGACACACGGGGACACACCCAGAAGCCAGCTTTACTAAAACACCAGACGGTTCTTACTCCACTGAAGTAGACAAATCAGAATATATGTCACAGACAGATTTTGAAAAGCTGGTTTAATAAGCACATGTCTAGCAACTCTTACTTCTAGTAATAACACATGCAAAATAGGGACTAGTATACATCACTACTGATGGAAAAAGAGAAGAATGAGTGAGCTGAGCTATACCATACAATCTGGCTGCTTCAGCAGCCACAGTACATTTCCTGTAGCCCAGGTGGCAGGATTTCTTCCCTCTTTGTAGGGTTATTGGTCATAACTTTCTGCCTTGGAGAATGTGAACACTTCCTTTCTCTGGCTAAATTTTATGTGAATCTTAAACCAGGCCCAAAGTTATATTCCTCTTGATTCTGACTTATCTTCACTCATTCAATAGAGGTTTTAATAAGCATGAAATCACTGAAGTTCCATGGGTATCATGTGATATCACTTGCTTAATTATCCACACCTTCATTAAGGCCTTTCCTGGGTTATTATGATACGTTTTTGTATGAAGAATATGAAATATGCTCAGAGTGGTAAATACTTTAGTCAAAATAATAACATATCTGAACTAAATGTACTTTTCAATATTTACATTTGTAATCTTAAAACTTTTTCTCTTATAGGTAATGGATATTTATGATAGGCAAATTATCCAATTTATCATTTTTCTAGTTATTCCTACACATTTAATTATTAGAAGCTGACATTAATGGATAAATGATACAATATTTTAAAATGTGGTCAAAGTAACATTCTAAAATTATCAACTCAAATCAATGGTACATCACGGTACACTTTGCACCAGAAGCAGAAAGGTAATTTTTTCATTGGCAGAATTGGAGATTGAACCCTTTTCACTCTACCACTGAGCTAGCCATCCCTCCAGTATTTTTCATTTTATGTATTTTGAAATAAGTAGACTGCAAATTGCCCAATCATTGTGATTGATTTATCTCAGGCTCCCAAGCAGCTGAGGCACAGGCATTCATTAGCACATTGGCCTTGTGTTTGTTTCTCACCCAAGAAAATGTGAAAATAGAAAAAAAGTTTTAATATCAATGCAAATTTGATAGACTTATATATATATATATATATATATATATATCACCCAATTTGAGTTAACATATTATTTCAATAATTAATGTACTAAAATCCTTTGGATTCGAAAATGTCTTCACTATTTTAACTCTAAAGAGACTGAGTTGCACAGCGGTAAGATTGTGAGATGAGGTCTGAGAGCACTGAGCTCTGGGGGCTAAAAAAATCTCACACAGGCTGGGGACCCAGAGAACGCCTGGAGCATAAGGAGTCATAGGTAAATGAGGGCAATGGGGGCTCCGGACGAATGGAGCACCTCAGATTTCCACATTTTTCAAAACAAAACACATTCACCTCTTTTCATACTAAGAATGTATTCCTGTTTTTTTCTCCAAAGATAATGAATATAAGGAATAAAAATATGCTATAATATGAGTTTTTGTTTTTAAATATGGCTTTGTGACATAAAATATTTTTTGTCATATAGATTTAATTGCATTTCCTCCAATAAAATGTGATTCAGTCCTATAAATAGAAAACACTTAAACCTTTCTGGAATTGTCTTAAAAGTAATTTAAATCAAATATAAAGTATGATCATTTTCTCATTATCTTAAAGTTATAACACATAAATTAAATGTTTCAGAAGTGAAACCTAAATTCAATTTTTTTTATAAACTGCAAAAAAAATTAATTCTAAAAGATTGGTACTTGGTTACAAACTCAACTGAAAACAACTCGATAGTTTACAGTACATATCTTCTATGTCTTGAAAGACAAAAGCACATAATTATAAGATTTATGTACTTATATTTAATAAAGAGCTGAACAAACTGGTCAGCCCTCTCAATTCAGCATGCGTAGAGTCACAGAAATCAATGAATTGGAACAGTATTGCGGGCAGACAAACCCTGTACCTTTATCGCGAAGTTTAAAGTATTAGTTCACCAAGAAATCAACGTGGAAGATAGAAGTGTAGCCATTCATTATATGAACAGGGGAATAAAATCAAAACACTGTCAGAAAATCTGCAGTTGACATAGGGAAAGCTACAGCAGCAGAGGGTGAGCTCATTCAGAGACCTGAGTAAGGATTAATGCGCTAAGACTAGATTTCATTTACTGCCTTCCTTCCTCCAAGATCCTGGAAGTCCTCAGGCATTTTCTCTATCTTTAACATCTACTGCAAAATGAATCATTTGAGCCTGGCGTGGTGGCTCACGCCTGTCATCCCAGCACTCGGGAGGCAGAGACAGGAGGATTGCTGAGTTCCAGCCTTGCCTGGGCTACATAGTGAGCTCAGAGTCAGCCTGAACTACAAAGCGAGACCCTGTCTCAAAAGAAAAAAAAAAAAAAAGAATCATTTGATGAATGACAGGTAACTCGCAAGTCAACAGCCATGGACCATATGACCTTTTCATCTTTGCTACCAAAGCTACTCCGCAGTGCCTCAACTTTTGTCAGAACTTATAACCAGCGCCCTCAAACTCAAGGACTCTGCCTCCTCTACTAAGTGAACTGAATCTAGACACTGATAGTGCCTTGTCCTTCCTGAGACATACAAATTTATCTGAGTCTGACAGCCAGTTTAAAAGAATTCCTGTTGGTACAAATAAATAAGGCAATGCTTTTACCAAAGTTTTCTATATTCAATGGAAGTATTTTACATTTTGGCCTGGGATGGTATTATGACATAGAATACAGTTTCTCCCATAATATGCAATTGCTCACTACTTTATACCAAGCTGCACTGTCTACATGGGACTACACAGTTAGATATCTAAAAGTAAACAAAGCAGTCATATAATCAAAAAGATAATCCTCAATAATATTAAAGAATTTGATAGGGATTGAGAACATTACCTACTTGATAAAGACTGGAATAAAATTATGTATTAATTGTTCTTATTATGTTCTGTCTTCACACATGGAATATCGCTAGCCTGGAAAAATATCAATAATGTAGTAATTCAAATCCACAAATTTTATAATCACAGATAATGAGGTCTATCCCTCAAGTGCTATAGCTCACTAGGAGACAAGTTTACACAAGAAACAGAATATCTTCTAATTCAGTTTTCTTGTTAATTAAGTGGACAAAAATCTGTACTCTGAATATTTCATGGAGAACTCAGTATAACAATAATGCACATAAAATCCATACAAAAGATACAGATAGAGTCATAAGTTGGGAAAAAAAGCAATGAAGTGGGTTCATAAGGTTGACCTGTTTTTGAAACTAAAATTACTATTTTATTTCCAAATATAAATATTAATTGTCACTAATAAAATTTACAGTGTCACTTTCCACTGAGCTAAAGTTCAAGAATATGATTTCAGAGACATAAATACACCTTGCTTGGGGCTACTTCTTCATCCATTACTGCACAACTACAAAAACAAATTCTTTCTGGATTCAAAATTTCTGTTTCTAGTAATTGTGCATCTCAAACAACTATTCAAAGCAAACTGAAAACTAACTGGTATATATATGATAGATAGACAGATAGATTCACCAATGATACTGAGAGTTTTGAACCCAAAGAAGAAAGAATGTACTGAAGACTGGAATAAATTTCCTATGAAAAAAAAAAAAAGTCTTTTTTCACTCAGAACTTTGGAACAGATTTCGCAGGTAAGGAACTGGATTGAACCGGATTGAAGCAGTGCTTGGAATATCACCCCAGGTCTACACCATTATTCCTCATTTCTCCATGATCAAAACCGGGTCCTTCTCAGGTTTTTCCTAAGAGTCTATTTTAACTAGCAAAATACCACTGCCCAGGTAGTATTGGAGGCATTTGTTTCTCTGTTTTGTCATATTATCAGTTTTCAATTTATCTAGTGATATGTGTGTATACATTTTCCTCCTTTCTACTTTGCACAAATGTCACATCTCTTTGCCCATCTTCAAAGCTGAATGAGCTGTCTTTCTTTCTTGTGCATGTGCCAAGACGTTAGAAAACCGCTCCTACAGAAATGGTGCGCAGAAGCGATCGGCGTGCTACCTGAACCCTCACTGTTCAGAATACAGAGCAACACACTAGACAGTCTAAGAGATTTTACACCCATAGTCCGCCTCTTCAGTGAAACATTCCTAATATTATTTACCCATCATCATCTCATGTACATTTAGACAGAAGTGAGAAATGTTAGCGCTTATTTACCATAAGGTAAAAGAAGATGATAATATGTTGAAAAAAAAGTGTCACACTGTGGCAAGATTTCATTTAACTTTCTATTGTATCAAAGGTTTCTACAGATAATTTACCAGTGAAATGTGGAATAAAGTAGGTGTTGGGAGAACAGTTCCATTCAGATTCATTCCTGAAAGAGATTTCTATTTTTACCAATATAAAATTGTATAACTTTTCCTTTTTCTTTTTCTTTTTTTGGTGGGTACTGACTCTGCATCTAGTGCTTAAAGTGTGCTATGCACATTCTCTAGCACTGAGCTTCTTTTTAGCCTCCTGCTTTATGATTGCAAGGCTTATCAGAGTAGAAAATAAGCTGTGCGATTATAATAAGATAGTCTAACATTGAAGGGCTTTAAGGAAACAGAAAATCCTAGTCGCACTAAACACAACTGTGATTTCTGGAACATTCTGGAGGACTATGAGTAATTCATTTGGCTCTAAGTAAATCTGACAGAAATTAATCTGGGCAGCCCCTCAGGGGAATCGTCTTCCCTAAATGTCCTTGAGTTAGATCTTTGGCAGCATTTAGTACCTGGCACGATCAGGAATCTTAATATTATAAAACAATTTTATACATGTAGCATAGAATTTAGGAAAAAAGTAATGCTGCCTCTTTCAAAGTCAATTTAAAATATACACCTACAGTGAACTCTTTAGAAGTGAATAACTTAGTATTCAGTAAAATCTTCAAGTGAAATGTAATAATCCCAAGCCTTTTGCTTCTTCGTTCTAATTTGACTTCATTGAAATGTTTTTGAAGTTAATCTTCCAATATACAGTTATATCTTATTGAATGTATATAGAGTAACAAAAAGCTATACACGTTTTCATTTTAATTGAAAGATATGGCAGCATTTATGTAAATACAATCTATAACATTTTATCTTCCAATGTAAGATCTTTGGAAATAATAAACTTTTAATCATGACATCACTACTCAAATATGTCCCATTCCGATTTGCTGTGAGATAAAAATAAAATATGTTAAGAAACTACATAATATTACATGAAATAAAACTGAAAAGCATGTACTGGAATAAAATTCTTGAGGATAATAATTTTAATATAATTTTAGAGACTAAGCCTAAACTTCAAATTTGTGTTCCAGACACTTAAAAGTGTTCAAGTGCTTTAAAATATAAATCTGGAAAACAAGATAATCACCTCAGCAATTAAGTAATGAAAGCAGCAACATGATATTCTAATTAATCATTAAAACATGACTTAAGTTCTCAGGTCAAAATTACAAGGCCAAAATGTCTTCATCTCTTGGTTGTTTTTCCTATGAATTTCTGGTGCTGCTGTTAAGTGCACACGGTTCACAACTGACTGCTCTCATGGAAACGCACACGAACACATACACATGACGCCCCCGAGGAGCAATAAACCAGTTTCTGGCACCTCGGCAGATGTTGCTGGCAGGTGATGAAGCCAAGGAAAGACACATGTCGTCTCAAATCCCAGAGACCAATGCTTTCATCTCAGAAATGAAAACATCCCACTCCTGTGTCCCCAAGAAGGAAAGACATGAAACAGAAAGCGATTCTCCCACACACTTTTATTCTGGTTCCTCATCTTCTGACATGTGGAAGTTCCCTTTGTTGACGTAGCAGCGGAAAGCTGTCCTGCCTGGACTCTCTGTGTTGCTGGCCTTCACCGGCACAGTGGTCGTTTCATCGGGATTCCTTTGAAAGGGGTGAGTGTGAGCCCAATATCCCTGGAGGGCTGATTCCCTTCACTTCGAGTTCATTTCGACCCCAGATGCATTAACCCGGGCTGCCCACATCCCTTCCTGTGCTGTCATATAAGATAGACTCCGTGTCAAATATAGAACATCGACCTTGAAAGACAGAGAAAAAAGCCAACACGTACCCTTCCCAGCACACACACACACACACACACACACACACGAATCCTGGCCAGCATCTAGGTTCCATCAAAGGGATTTATTTTATTTTACCAAAAAGTAAAATTTTATCTTATTTATTTTACTGAAAGTTCCATGCTTGGTCACTTCCGGGATCATGTCCCAGAGTTGTGCCAACCAACCAGAATGGATCATTTGCTAAGGTAAAGCACATAGGCCTGTTCAAGCTCCCAGTATGACTGATTAAAAGTGAAGTAGGTACTGTGCAGGGAAAAATACTTCTGAAACAATCTAAGTGCTATGCTGTTATAGTTTAGATCTACAATATCCCCAAAGTCTCATTTGTGCAGAGATGGGGCTGTCAGAAGATGACTGAGTCATGTAGAGTCTTTTCCTCATCATTGGATTCTTAACACGACCATGAGTTCATAGCAGAACATGCTTTTAGGAGAAGGGCTGTCCTGCAGGGCTGGGCCACTGGGACAAGAGCTGGTGTGGTGTATTTTATTCTTGACCCCTTCCTCGTTCATTGCTTTCTGTCTGCCAGGGTTTGGGCAGCTTTCCTCTGCCACACCCTGGCATCATGGTATTTCTGTCTTGCATCCAGATAACCATGAACTGAATCTTCTGAAGTCATGAGGCAGAAGAAAGTTCTTTCTCCTATAAATTGTGCATGTCAAATATTTTTGTTCCATTGATGGAATGCTAACTGATTCAAGGAGAAAGCAGGACCAAAAATCATTAGACAATATATAATTGACAGTTCTGATTCTAACAGGTCATGCGGAATTCTTTCTCTAAAAGGTGCACCAACATCTAGCAGTGGAAAGCCCATGCTGTTGAGTAACTATGGTCCTGATTTTATATCATCCTACATTTTTTGTTCAGCTCATCAAAGACAAAAACAGGGAAAATACGTCTGATCATCGCAGCCACATTTGCCAAACTGTCATCTACCTACACCATTACCGTACTGTATAATCTCATGAAATTTCTGGAAATGTCGTCTGCCAGTTAGCATTTGAGAGGGTTTTGTGGCCATCACGCTCTCATTTTGGAGCTGGCATGTTTCATTATCCTCAATTAAAACTCTCTGAGAAGCAAGATTGGCAAGCATTTATTTATATATTTCCCTTAGCGGCAGCATGGGAGGCATGGATTTTGTAAAGCAGGCGGGGTACTGTTCTGTGCAGTTTCAAGAGGCAACTCTGGTGAGGAATAATCCTCCTAATGTGCAGCTATTCCCATTACAACATAAAGCATAATTGTGGAAGGCAATTTGCTCAGTAGCAGAGAACTAACAGGGTTTCTTATTGTGATTCAATAACAAGGAAGCATAGAAAAGAAATGCTGAAAAAGCTCCTGAAACTCTTTTAATTTTGCTCAAATGTGATTTTGCTCCATGAAACCAATGTGCAAAGTTGAAATCTTTCCTATTACACTCAGAAGCAAAATCTATATGCATTTCCTATAAATTAGCATTTTCTGACTTCAATGAATTTAAACTTTCATTTGTGCTTTCCAAAATGTGATTGATAAAACTTCGGGCCTATCACACTGCCATCCAATAGCAAGAGCAAATCGCAGCTGGGTCAAGAGTTGATGCACTGAAAGTCCTCATCAGTTTTGTTAAAGTTTGTACAGTGTTTCGCTTTTCCAACTATTGCTATATTTCAGGAGAGATATCACAGTGATGTCAAAGGTTACTAAATGTTAATAATAAATGTCACAAACATCAATAGCATCATTAAAAGAATCTTTCCTACATTATATAGTTCAATCAATAATAACATAAACATATCAAATACTAATATTATGTATTATATGCTCCTAAAGTCAAAATCAATAGCACCAATCAGTGGACCTACTTATAAGAAATTATTAAGCCATTTTTATATTTTTATTAGGCATACCAAATGTTAGAGACCACATATGATTATAATGGATATATAAAAACACATTAATGTGTTTAAAATTCATAACTGACTTACTTGGTCTTATAGCATCATTCCTTACACAAGGTCCAAGGAACCAAAATCTTTTTTTTTTTCCTTCCTTTTCAGTGTTCAGTGAAAGTTCCCAGTAGTGACAAAAACAGCACTTGTGACCTTTGCTACTCCCAGAGGATCAAGGGCTCCAGTGTGGTGTACGCCTCCCAGAGCCCTGCAGTTCATGCGCCATGCTACGGGCCCAGCCCCAGGTACGGCCTGAGCCTCGCTCGCCTGACAGCGGGGGAGAAGATACTGCCCGTTGCTTCACCTCTGGGCAGCAGGTGCCCCGCACTTAGGCACAGATGTTGAGTGTTCGCCCAACCCTAACATGAACCTTGTGTTCTGGACTAATTGGGTCAGCAGAGCTGCAATTAAGATTTGAGTAATTGGATAACGGGCATGATTACTTTTGCAATCAATCCTCATATTGAGTCCCCACTGCTGGATTCTGGTCCAGACACAATGGAGACAGTGAATTCTAGAGCAGTGAGTTAATGAAAGTATCATTAGACTACTCCCCTGGAATGCAGGTATTCTTTTACATGATACTACATGCAGATATATAATTCCATTGTTCATGGAAAATCAGGATTATGTTGGATGATTCATTTCAATACCTGCCAGTGAATTTGTTTTGCCTTTGGGCTCTACACTGAAATATAGCCCCCCCCCCCGCTCTTTTTTTAGGAAGCTCATGGTATAACACACACATACACACACATACAACAGATTAAAGATGACCGTTTCCTGTCTCACCATCACAGAGCCCCAGTATTAGAATTTCTCATGGTCTGCCTATGGATCCCACCTCTTATCTCTATGCTCCATGTCTTACTCCCAAAGAAAAAGTGCTGATACTGAATCAAACTGCAAAGGGGCCTCCTAGATCCCTCCTGTGTCGGTCCTTCCGGATACCCATTTTGAATGCATTTTCATTCCATTTTCTGTGACTCTATCAGTCCCGTGAATCAGAGCCTTCAGCAGCACCCTCACCACCTTTACAATCCAATCCGTCACCAAATTGGGTGGTTTTCTTTCTGAAGAATGTCTCAAGTTCAGCTCTTTCTCTTTGAGCACAAGTGGGGCATGGGTGATACCTTCCTGAAGTCATGTGACACTCTCCCCTCCTTGCGATTGGCCCATGCCGAAGCTGCTTCTCTGAGATTGTTAAAGGCCCCTCTCCTACCCATGACCCGTCTCCTCGCCATTCCTGAGTCTCTCAACCATTTAAATATGACAGCGCCCACTTCCTGTGATAAGAACTCTTCCCCCGGTCTGGAACCTCTTTAGGTCCATCTCCACTTAACAGACCAT
This sequence comes from Thryonomys swinderianus, assembly GCA_004025085.1. Classification (NCBI taxonomy): domain Eukaryota; kingdom Metazoa; phylum Chordata; class Mammalia; order Rodentia; family Thryonomyidae; genus Thryonomys; species Thryonomys swinderianus. The sequence continues at coordinate 14,595 of PVIC010004839.1, read as the reverse complement.
AGTTCCTCAGAGTTCTGCTCATCAGTTCTTTCAAGGAAGCTTCTCCTCTCTCTCAAACCCAGTCTTTATCACGTCTTTTTTTTAGGCTCTTGTTAGCATCATTCATATTTGTTCCTGAGCACTTTCCTTGTATTATATGGTTTGGGCCGTGTTTCTGGCTTATACTGAATCTGGCCCAGTTCGGGACATGCAAAGAGACACTTCACTCATTAATCACTGACTGATAAGATGGTGTTTTATTTAAAAGGTGTGAAACGTACGTTAAACAACTAAGAATGGGATAGGTCTCTAAAGTCATTGCTCAGTATTTATATATAAACTGGCCATAGTGTTAATAGTCTACGTTAAAAGTAGATTCTGCCATAAATCCTTTTATGTGTTATAAAATTAGTATGCAAGGATAGATATGTGGCAGACACAGGATATGTTGCTGAGGACACAAATAGACTTAAGATGCAGACTGGGCCTGCAAGAAAATTATAATCTAGTGGGTAACTCAAACCCCTGAAAACAAAATCAGATGCATGAAGGAAATGTAGTAAATGAGTAAAAGAGTCTAGCTTTGGAGATCAGAGAGAAATCGGCCAGTAAATATGATGTCACCTTTGAGTCTGAACAAAAGGTGAGGAATTTTCCAGAAAAGTTATAAGGAACAAAATGCTATAGAGGGAAAAGGATTCTCACAGGACGGCTCTGTGCACAGCTTGGATGAGAGGCATGGAAGGAGTGTGTGTGTGTGTGTGTGTGTGTGTGTGTGTGTGTGTGTCTGTGTGTCTGTGTGTGAGAATGTGCACATCTATGTGTGTGGCTGTGGGTTGTTCAGCAGCTAAGGAGAAAGGACTGGTACAACTCGAAGGGGTAGAAGAAGTTTGGAAGCTGCCCTGCAGGCCTCACGTCACCTTCTAGAGAGGTCCTAATTCATACTGTTGATAAAAGCCAGCCATTTGAGATTTCCTGTAGGAAAGCACCAAAGTTGAATCTGTATCTTAAGAAAGAGGAGAGCTGGGGAAAGTGGGCATAAAGAAAGGAGATGCAAAGCCAGGATGTTAAAGAAGAGGCAAGTTCTTGCTATTTCTGCCTTTGGCCTTGTGTGTGGCAGGAAGACCTCTGTGTCAGAGACAGCAGGTGTGTGTGAAAAGCTGCATAGTTAAAGAACAGGAAAACTGGGAAATGTGATACAATGAAGGAATGTGGAAAAATAGGGAATTTAGGATAATATTTAAGTTTCAAAAACACATAAGAAAATTATAGTTATAAGCAACATACTTTGACTTTTTTCTGTCTGATGAGTTCAAATCTTGTGTCTTTACTTTCCTTGGTCGTTTTTGAGTGCTAATATTTTTACCAGTTTTTATGGATGTGAAGTGTAATGTAAGGTAAAGATATCATAATTTTCCTAATAACACTGTAATATTTTCTGTCTTTTTATTTTTCTCTTTTCTTCTCTTTTGGGTTTCCTATCTAAGAGAAAACATAAGATATTTAAAATTGCCTGATTTTTAAGGCACATCCATTTTCATAATTTTCTTACTCAAGCTTATCCCTTTCATGGATGAATAGTAATCTATTGTATCTTAATAGCACATTTTCTCTATACATTTGTAATGAACCTACAGGCCATCTCCAAAATTTAGCTCTTATAAATTGTGTAGCAATAAACATGGGCATATATGTAACAAGTAATATAACATCTTAATTCTTTCAAGAAGATACCTAGAAGGGGAATAGCTGAATTAAATGGAATGTCTAGGTTAATTTGGGGGTGGGGAGTCTCCATTCTGATTGCCATAATAGTTGTACTAGGCATCTTATGAGAACAAACATTCTTAAAGATCACTGAGTAGGCTGGTTTTCTGCATGAACACTTGACTAAAGACACCACAGCTTACTAACATGCATATACAGGTGTGATCTATGAAGGTCTACTATTGAATCCATTCAAGCAGAATTATTTCTACATATTTCTTATCAGGAACATCTTAGTGGGTGACAGTGAAGAATGAATTTAGTGTCACAATCAGAAAAAAGAAAATGAAAGTTCCACAGCCCGAGTCTAGGGTAGAGTCTGAGTTTTGCCTCTGACATCCTGCCAGCTGGGAGTCCTGATATTGACAAAAGGTCTATTTGAATGCAGGACTGCTGTGAAAGTTGGTTTCATCACAGTGATAAGTAGAGTTTTGCTCAAGCATTCGAGTATCAGGCCTGTGTTCCTAGGAGGTGACACGACTGCATCCCTCCTTACCGCTACTTCTTGATTTTTTGAAGGAAAAGAACAAAACAAAAACCTGCATGTCCTGTGGGTCTTAATGAACATGCCAGCCCCAAACGATATGTGGAAGCATCGAGAGAGAAGAGAATGATTTTGACTTGGAGCTCTGGCGTTGAGCCACAGTAGGGGCTAATGCTGCCCAGAGGAGTCGGGAGCTCCTAGAACAGGGTTCTGCCTGGCAGGTGACAAAAGGTCAGAGATGAAAGCACAAGAATCTCACCACCCAAAACATGAGCGGGTCCCTCAGGAGCCTCCACAATGCACCAGGGGTGAAGTTGAGTGTATCAGGTGCAGCAATCAAAGCAGAGGTCTTGAGACATCATAAAGGAGCATTCCATGAAACTAGGATCTGATTTTATCATCTCAGGACCAGGCATTTGGCTCACTATGCCCTCAATAAAAGTTAGTTTGCTGGCTTGCTGGTAAACAGAGGCTTTCTTAGCTCAAAATTATTGCAGACAGTTGGAAGCAAGGTTAAGGCTGAGATCAGGGACAAAGGCCCTGATAATTCTGAAACCGAGAGAAGTGGAAAAATAACAAGGAGAAGGCCAAGGAAGTAGAAGACCTGGGAAATGAAATTAATGTTCAGAGCAATAAGGTGATTGTTATAAGCCAAGCATTTTGCTAAGCACACTTATTGTGGCATCTCTTAATATAATAATCCGTAAGGTTGATAATATAATCTGTGTTACAGTAGAGAACAAGGCTGGGGCATTAAAAGAGTGAAAGAAAATTGCCTGAAGCTATGGAGGTAATAAGATATAGAGTCAGATTGAAATTTCCGTGGGTTGTACTCCCAGAGCCATTCTTACACTACAAATCATTACCCTGTTCACACTTTCCTTTGCAGTCTTGCATGTGCTACCAGTGGAGACACATCTTGCTTTTCCTTTGAGAAACTGTCATCAGCCTCTCTGATGAGTGCTTCTTCATATGTGACTTGATTAGTGCTCAAAAATGAGCATATAGCCAGGCTTGGTGGCTCTTGTCTGTTATCCCAGCACTCGGGAGGCAGAGGCAGGAGGATTGCTGAGTTAGAGGCCTGCCTGGGCTACATAGTGAGCTCAGGGCCAGCCTGAACTACAAAGTGAGACCCTGACTCAAAAAAAAAAATGAACATATAGAAGATGTATATTTTAAAACCTTTAAATATGAACAAGCAAAGCACCTTGATTCTTCCTCTATTATCACCGAACTTGTTTCTTATGAAGGTCTGCATTTCTGAACTTCTAAAAGTAATATTTTCTTCCATTCTCTTCCTTATTTTTGAACTTTGTTCAACAAGAGGGTAAAGCCTGAGAATTAAGCACACACTCTTTTTGCCACATGGTCTCTTTTTCATATGAGAGCATGTATGTGAGAGACATGAATAACCATTCAGAGATCTCAGATTTCATCACTAATAAAGGAAAAACGCTTCCATACTTTTTAATCTGAGGATATAACTTTAAGATTCTAGAGAAATTTATGAAATAACACACACAAGAACATGTTATATTTCTGTATATTGTAATACAGAGTCCAGTTAAAAACTGCACATACGTGTGAGTGTGCTTGTGTGTGTGTTGTGTGTAGGTATGTATGTGTATCTGTGTGTGACTATAAATTCTGTCTCAATTCTAAGAGATAAGTAGGACTTTCTCTACTGCTCTGTGCAGCCCTATTCCAAGGTGTGCCAGTTATACAAGTCACAGAACCAGTCAGAAATGTGGGTACTGGGGCTGGAGATTTTTAGCTCAGTGGTTCCAGCATCTGCCTGGCAAGTCCAAGTCCCAACTGTAATCCTTGGCACCACATACCACAATGCTGGGCGTGGTGGCTCACGCCTGTAATCTCAGCTTTCTGGAGGCAGAGGCAGGAGGATTGCTGAGTTTGAGGCTTGCTTGGGCTACATAGCAATCTCAGGGCCAGCCTGAACTACAGACACCCTGCCTCAGAAACACTAAAAAAAATAATAATAAAATAAGAAATATAATAGAAATGTGGGTACTGAGTTGATCTCAAGTGGGCAGAACACTTCACAGCTTTCAAAGTTCCCTTACAGTGATACAAGAGTGGGGAATTGAGGGACTGACTCTAAGATGCAGAGCTGGTTTGAGAACCTTTTGGAGGTGCCCGCAGGCACCTTAAGACCTTTTCTGTCCCCTCTCCTGGTGTTGATGTTCTCTCTCCCTCAGTTCCGAGGCCCTGTGGTTTGGTGCCTCCTGCACCGCACTGCTTCTCTGGTGTGAGAAACTGGAAGTATAAGCAAGGGCCCCATTCTTTAGAGAAGGTCTCGGGATAGAACTAAATTCAGCCACGTTCAAGGGCAGAGCCCCTAGGGGCTACCTGGAAAGGGCAAGGAAGCGGGAGCAAAACACACCCTGACTTTGGCCATGTGATGTCTGTCATTTCAGCCTCCTGTCAGCAAGTTCGTCCGCTGACATGGCCTAAAACCCGGGCCTCCAGAACCCTCAGCTTCTTCTCCTTGTGACCTGCCCACTCTGTCATATTGTGTAATTAACAGCAGACAATAAACACATCTGGCAAGATTTAATTTTGCTTTCACAAGGCAAGCAAACAGGCTATGGTTTTCATATTTGATATGAATCAGAGGAAAGATAGGCAGCAGTCTTTCAGTCAGCTTAAGTTGTCACTTGTCCCATAGGGGACATCTGAACCCAGATTATTAGAGCATTAAAAGTGAGTATGGCTGGGCATGGTGGCTCATGCCTGTCATCCCAGCACTCACGAGGCACAGACAGGAGGATTGCTGAGTTCGAGGCTTGCCTGGGCTACATAGTGAGCTCAGAGCCAGCCTGAACTACAAAGCGAGACCCTGTCTCAAAAAAACAAAAAACAAAAAACAAAAAACGAGTATGGTAGCTCGTCAGATACTTGAGAGGCTGAGGCAGGAAATCACTTGAGCCCAGGAGGCTGGGACTAGCCTAGGAAACAAGAGCCTGTTTCTAGAAAGTGAACCAATAAATAGAAAATATTAGAGCACTGGCCTGGATATCAATTGTATGAGTAAATGGGTTTTCACATGGAAGGTTAATTTTATTGCGCCTACTGATGTTTTAACTACTTACCAATTCGCTTTTTGAGAAACCAGCTAATCAAATAAATTTGGCTGTAAAGAACCTCACACATCTCAGTAAAGAATTCTGCTTACAGTGAGAGAAAGCTTTTCTGGTTAGCTTGCTCCAAGAAGAAGTGGGCTACTTGAGAGATGCCATGGTTTGCACTGAACCTGCCTATTCATGTCGTCAAAGCCCTTGAGTAGGCCTCTACTGTGACAGATTCACAAGCAACAAAGCCCAGGGAGAAGCTCTATGTGTACAAGGCTATGAAGGAGAGGTAGCTCAGGAGTCTCTAGGGACAAAGCAGGCAAGACCTAGAAAGGATGGAAAAGGTGGTAGCTTCATATATTTTTATGTTGTTTATGAACTACGGCCTCAGTGAATTTTGTTTATGGAGTGGAATCATTGCTACACTGTCATTTCTTGGTATAAAGCTTTGTAGGCTGTTTTCACTCACTGCTGCTTACCTCTGGGCTGGACTTCTTTTTCCAGACCCGAACATTTTTCTCTTATATGTCTCTAGAAACACGGTGGCTTAGCCTCCAGTGCAGAAACAAATTCCTAATATCTAATTATATTTCTGAGTAGGTACACAATTGTGAGATAATAAGCTGGTTTTCTTTATTTTCTGACAAGAGATCTTTCGCTATTATGTTTATATCGTGTTCTTCCTTAGACACTAGTCATGACATTTATCTTCACACTATGTTTCTTTCCGCCTTTAAAATGTTTGCCTTCTGGGGCACTGATAAAAAACATTATATCTGGTGTATCTGCATTAAAAATCATTACTTTTCCTGACAAGCTATTTAAAATGTCAGTTGTGCCTTGTGAAGGCTTTTAGAAAAATCCAGAGCCCTGGACCCAGATGACCCAAACTGGGTTTCTTCAGGGACTGCAATTTCCTTTTGGGGATTATGTTTCTAGGGAAGATTGCTTCTAAATATCTGTGCGAGAAATACTTTTCAGAATTAATACTGTTGTTTACTCTCTATTGATTTTTAGAGCAATTTGCCTCACCTCATAGAAAAGATAATAAAAATACATTTTAATTATAGTAATATTAAATATAAAAATGTAATCATTGCTTAAACATGAGAGGTCGAACCATGTCTATCTTGAGTGTGCTTTTTGAGCCCTCATTCATAAGTATAGCCAATTTCTGTTATTTGTTCTGTTAACTATTTTTATGAAAATCAAAATACTGAAGAATAAGAATTAGTACAGCTCATCTAGTTATAAAATTTAAAAAAACATAAAATTGGTACTTTTGAAGAAAATAACTTTAGAGTTGAAATCTGTATATTCACTGATCACAATGGATGAAAAATCTCATCCAGTTATTATACAGAAAGGACCTGACTCAAAACAGGTTACCTTTATCCTGTGCTATGAATAATTTCCACTGGTTATTAAAGAACAAGATATGAACACAGTACATAAGGTGGGCATGATGACTGAGATATGAGTAAATTCTGACAGTTTCAAACACGTTGAATGTTCTGAATTAATGTAATTGCTACAGTCTTTTATTGGTTTTGGAATATCATGAAGATGTTATGGAAGATTTACACTGTTTTCTGAATGGCTGGAATTTAACTTTCCAAGTGGAAAAAACAAACAGCACCTTGTGAATCACTGCACTTGAATGGAGGAAAGATACTTAAATGGTAGTTTCACTATGGATTTCTGTACTGAATAAGTACCCATCAGCAGGAACGTGGTAGTGAATGAGTCAGGTATATGACTGTCCATTTTTAAAAATGGAGTTTAGCATTATAAACATTTTAGAACTCTGTGATTCAAGTGGAAGTGACATAGATTCTATTATGGAAACTTACAGAAGGGGAATTTCCATTAGTTTTTAGCATCAAGTGATCAAGACAGGCAAAAAGTCAATCTGACAACTAGAAAAGATAAAACCTGAATGATAAAACAAATGATTTTGAATATGTGGGCTAGACAACAAGATTCATTGTCTAGAACTCATACAGAAATAGATGTTAAATACAAGTTTCGATTGTACTGTAAAAAGATTGGAAACTATAAGAGAAGCCTCTGTAATGAAGAAAACTCGACAAGATTGTATTCAGAATGATCAATTTTCCAGCATGGTGGGGTGTTCTTTTGTGGGGAGAGATAAGGTAAAGAGACTGTAATGTAAGTGATACATACAGGTGACAGGATGTGTGGGAAGAATGAAGACCCATGTGAGGAGGATGCAGAAGAGAGGACTGAAAAGAGGCAGCAGTTACTGATGTGGAGTGCATGGCATGGTGGGCTGAGAGCTGCATTTCTAACTGGACACACTGGCTGGACATTCTCAGTGCTGTTTACGTGGACAGCAAAGAGAGATGACGTACAAAGATTTAGGGGCCAAGACTAGAAGACATGTTAATCCCTCCACCTCTACCATTACACTGTTCCTGTGCTCCTCCCTTCGCTTCTGTCCTTGCTCATTCTTTGAGTGGACAGGGGACAGCTACATCACTGACACTCATACAGGGAGTGAGGTTGGAGCGCTGCTCAGAACGAGGTCCTTATCTCCACAGAGCCTTACTACAAAGGAAACCTCTGAACAGAAAATAAGTAGCAAATCTAAAATTAAAAGCATGAAAATGGTAGAGAGTGATGTCCTAGTACAATGGTGAGAGAATGGTGAAAAGTTCACATGATCTACTTAATTTCAGCAAAAAATTGACAGTGCCAACTATAAAATTTTTCACAAAACTGGTAGAGTTTTACTGAAGAAACATAACATGCAGGATTCTACTTCTTAAGTGAATGGTCCTAAAGTCCATCTTTCTAAGTATGTTAGTGATATTAGACACAAATACTTTTCACTGAGTTTGATTATCCACCAAAAACAGAGCCAAACATATTGGCTGTTCAGTTAGAATATGAAAAGTTTTCCATGCCAAGACTAACAGATATAATCTTCCACAGTCTACCATTTTTCCTAACCTCTCGAACTAAAATGAATTCATTCCTTTGATACTGCAGTGCAGAGCCTTTATCAATCACATATAGACACACTTGATAAAACTCACGTTCATTAAATCTTCATCTAGTTTAAATTCTGACAGCTAACATCGCATGGCACCACAATTTAAATTCTTAATCTCTATTTTTGCAACATATTATAAATTTATTTTGTCCTCTGGTACTTTTGCTTTTTAAATTTTCACATATTTTTAAATTGATATTATATTATGGATGGTGATACTTAATAATGGGAATATATTCTGAGATATATAAAATGGTGGGCAAAGCTTCATCTCTAGCCAATAAAATTTGAGATAACATGATTATATGTGTTTCATTGTTGCTAACGTATCATTATTGAGTGTACAACTCTAAGTGCCCATACATATTTGTGTTGGTGTTTTAATTTCAAGTAGTAAAATCACAAAATGTCAGTTTCAGAACAGAACATTTATACATGGGTCTCTCCCATCCCTGTAATGCTTGATTTATTCTATTTTGTCTGTGCCAAAGTTTAAGCTCCTTTTATGGACATGTGTGAAGATTTCCTCTTTTACATATGTGCATCACCCTCATGTGACAACAACTAATGTGGTGGTGGGCAGTGCTGGGAACTCACACATCATGTTTCTGTGCTTCTTTTCTTTATGACTTTTATTAGGAGTGAGTGTTCCTTTTTCTTTTGTGTGTATTGAAGCTATCCTTCAACATCTTTTCCAAGAAAACTTCCCTGGCTTTTCTCACTTAGGTGAGTAGCTCTTTTCTTTGTATGAAGATCACTCTCTACATATGATTGCACACTACATTATATCGTAACTTCTCTTTCTCCCTCTCCCCTCCATTGGACTAAACACAATTATGCTGGGAAACAGATGTCATTCCCATTTATCTCTTGCATCCAACATGATGTAAGATACTTCAAAGAAATGTAATGGTTATGAAATAAATACAAAGAATAGTTGTAAATGAAAGATATGCCCAAGTCTCATGTAAATTTAAGCAGAAACAAATGTATCATATATAGTATGGGCCTTTGTAACACATACGGTATGAATTTTGGGATATGTATTCTTTGTTCAGTACCTATGTTCTAAGACAGAACTATTTTAGACACTGAACTGAGCCATTGGACAAAGTAATCAGAAACTGCACCTTCATGAAATTTATATTCCAATGCTTATTAGGGAATGGGGAGTCAAATAATCAAAGAAGTGGAAAAGAATGAGGTTTGAGTGATGTCAAATATTTTAGAAGAAATCCTTATAAAATGGCAATAAAGAATTTGGGGCCAGGCTTATAATTTTAAAACCATGACAATATAAATTACTCAACATCAGGTATAAAGATTTTACCAGTAACACCAAATAGATGGAACTTGGAAATCAAGAAAGAGAAAATATGAAATTGATGGCTGAACCCAGCTTCAGCTGATCTGATTAGGGGGAAATTCAGTGACTCATTAGAGGAAAGAAGTTGAACTGACAAATAACCCATTAGTCTCAGGACCGCACTGCTAAAAATGAAAAGGGCTGAGCAGCTGCTGGAAGTCAGCAGTTTTCAGCAACTTCTGAACGTCCAGCTGGAGTTACGTTCATTAATGCTAAAGACAAACCAACTGCGCCACTCATGGGGGCCTGACGAAGCAGGGCCATCCTGTTCCCTAGCTGCAAACGCCTGACTATGTTAGTGAGGTTTCCGTAAACATTCTTCATTGGAAAGCATTCAATTAGTCCACAAATGGAGTGGGAAACGCACGTATGCACTGGGAAGTGCATATACACGTACTTCTCAAATTTTACATAGCACCAAAATAGAAGGGGTGTGCAGTAAGCAGCTCAGAAGCAAGCTCACTGTAAGAGATGTGCAGTGTTTCTCAGGAGGACCGACCCGCCACTGGCCCAAGCAGACTGGGCTGGAAATCTCATCCTCGGAGAGCTCCTCGATTAAATCTTTGCACACTCATGTCAGCTATGGGCAGAGAAGGGATCTGGGGAGCAATGATTGAAATATTTCTCATCTACGCTCAGCACTGACACTCCCGAGAGGGTCTTGGACATGCAGAACCCTGAGCCACATTCCCAAAGCGCTGATCCCGCAGGGCGTTTGCATGTCCATGCGAGCTCCCGCTTCCCGGGGCCACAGCGGGGTCTCAGCCTTGCTGCACAGGGGAGTCACCTGAAAAAAGCAAACGGAGCTGTGCTTCAAGCACGTTTCCCAGCACTGTGATTTGAATAGATTCTCTGCATATGGCTTAAAACTGTGGTTCCTGAATTTTATAGACTTATCAACTCAGTACACGAAGAATGAAATTCAAGAATCTGCAATTGTAAGTCATACAGAAGTTGTGTCCTCTATAAATTAAAATTTGAGAATGTTTTGGATTCCGTTAGGGAACAAACTTGTATGTTGTCACTGGAATGAATATACAAAGCATGGTATGGAATAATTTTTTTATACATGTGACAAATAAGTAGGCAGATGAAACTTGGGGATTTAAATCCAATATTAAAATATGGGTGAGAGTGGGTAGCAGGAAACAATAACCATGAACTCTTTTGAAAATAGACTTTTACGTAGTTATTCTCAAGACATTTAAATATTTCTACCAAGTATTCATTGTACAGAAAATAAAAAATCATGGAAGGTAAAGGCCTCTCTTCTAAACAAGAAATCAGCAAACTTTTTCTATAGAACATAAAATAGGACAGATTTTCAGCTTAGCGGTTTCTGTGATCTTATTATGTCCAAACATTCAACGCTGCCTTTGCAACACACAAGCAGCCACTGACAATACACAGATAAACAGCTATGTTCCAATAAAACTCTATTTATAAAAACAGATCAGGAGCTGTTTTCCTCACTCTTACAAACTCAAGTAAAGTATGGACTAACAGCAGTTAAAAGAGATTGGCTTTCAAGATTTGGTCACTTCCTTTCAATATTCTTAACAAACAGACTAAAGGACTAAATATAAACTTTAGTCCTCTGTCAAAAATAAGGTTTCTCTAAGCTGACTGTCAATGTAACATTTTTTTTTCCAAGAAACATCCATCCACCGGTGTAAATCCAACATAAAAGAAAGTGTTTGTAAAATTTAATGGTAGTGCTATAAACACCGTATCAGAAAATAGATCTGGGAGCTTCTGGCAAGATCCCAAAATGCTCATTGTTGGAAGATAGAGAATGACTTTAATTTGCTGTACTTGACAAGAAAAGTGAAGGGCTAATAAGTGTTCCTGTTTATAACAATCACTACTGTTGCACCTGAAAAATTGTAAATATGTGAGATTATTTCTTTTGCTGCTCACAATGCTGTGATAATTACATGATGAGCCACATTCTAACGCTCATAAGGAACACAAGGACATCATTACTGACTTGGGCTAAGCAAGTGAGCTCCCTGGACCGGGTCTGAACTCAGGACTTCCTGCGTAGAACACACTCATACAGCCATTGAGTGCTGCTGTCCATTCAATGCCTATCGGGATTGTGACTATGTACTCAGGACATGTGTCAGTGTGTCAGTATTGTCAGTTGTTACCTGTTCATCTAAAGGAAACAAATCTGCTCACTTTGAACTGGCTAATGACTCTGAAACCTTAGAGGAAAATACACGGGGGACAGGAAAAAAAATCTCATCAAAAAGCATGGAATTTTGCCAGGCATGGTGGCTCACGCCTGTAATCCCAGCACTCGGGAGGCAGAGACAGGAGGATTACTGAGTTTGAAGTTTGCCTGGGCTACATAGTGAGCTCAGAGCCAGCCTGAACTACAAAGCAAGACCCTGTCTTTAAAAAAACAAAAGCATGGAATTTTGAATCTCATTCCATTTCATACTACTTTTTTCTCACAGTCATTATGGGAATTTAGAAAAATACTTCTAATTAATCAAAACCAATTCTTGGTACCAACTTCATGATGGGGCATTACTTGTAAATGCTATGAACCACTATCTCTGAGTATCTCAAATTCTGCTCCTGTGCCTCAGCTCTGAGTGATCTGAATGTTGCTTTGTAGTTAAAATCACTTGGTAAGATGCTAGACATGACTGTCCTCTAAGGGCACATGGTGGCCGTTGGCAATTCCTGAGATGGCAGTTACACTTGGTCATCTCTGCTCCAATGTTTTGAGGCCAGTAAGGAAGCAATATATGGTCTCTTATTTTCTCTTTAGTTTCCTTAGTTCATCTTTGGGATACATAATGAACCCATTCATCACTGGATACATACACACACACACATATATGTATGTATATATACACACATATATGTATGTATATATGTATATTTATCTGTGTATATATGTATATATGTATCTATGTATATATATATGAATATGTATGTGTGCATATATATGTGTGTGTGTGTGTGTGTGTGTGTGTGTGTGTATATATATATATATTCTTTCTAACTTCTCTTTGTTCCTTTCTTTTGCTCTCCATCCCTAGCAAATGGTTTTACATTTTCACAGGTACAATTTCACATTTTGGATAATCACTATTAGCAAGCACCAATACATGTTTATAAATCATATGTATTATTTTCAAATAATATTCTATTATTCTGGCATTCTTATACATAATTAGGATAAAACAAGAGTTCATAAAAAACTCTACAGAATCAAGTTTGTAATTGGATATTACACATATATGTGTGTATAAATATAAGTGTGCATGTATACTGATAATGTTTCTAATCATGGTTAAACGCAGACACACACAGACACACACACACACACACACACGAATTTGCTGTTCCAGAGATTGAGCTCAGGACCTCATACTTCCCAGTCAGGCTCTATACCACCTAGTTAAACCACTGCCCTAAAACCTATACTATTAACATTGTCAGTAGTTTAGTAGTTTCTCTTTCTCTCTTTCTTTTTCTTTCTTTCTTTCTTTCTTTCTTTCTTTCTTTCTTTCTTTCTTTCTTTCTTTCTTTCTTTCTTTCTTTCTTTCTTTCTTCCTTTCTTTCTTTTTCTTTTTTTCTTTTTTGAATGAGAATGTACTAGAGTAAAATAAAAGATCCTATTTTATAAAGATGCAACCTTAGTTCCAGTTACTACCTAATATATCATTGGATATGACATTCAGTCATCTTGAATTTTCTAAGACAGCACTGGTTTTACATTGGTTTCTTTCCACATACGATTGGGTCAAATTTGGGGTGGAGATTTGGTTTAGTGGTTCCAGGGCCTGCCTAGCAACATCAAGGTCCCTGGTTAGATCCCTGTAACCACATACAATAATACCTGGCCTGATGGCCACGCCCACCAGCAATTAGTACCACATACCACAAATGCTGGGTGGCTCACGCCTGTAATCCCAGCACTTGGGAGGCACAGACAGGAGGATTGCTGAGTTCAAGGCTTGCCTGGGCTACATAGTGAGCTCAGTGCCAGCCTGAAGTACCAAGCGAGACCTTGTCTCACAAAAAAAAAAAAAAAAAAGATTAGATCAAATTCTAATCGCTTGAATAGATTTCATGATTTCAACATGATTAGCTATGTTGTATCTATCTTTATGTGAAATATTTATATAAAGTCAATAGAACAGATATACTCCTGAAACTCTAAATCTGTAGTTTAGTTCCAAAATTCAGTTTCAATTGTTAGTTTATCTTTCTAATGCTGTGGATTTTTTTTTGCAAATAACTTTCCTATAATTACATTTTTATATAAGTGGGACGTTATTTCTTTATATTCCATTTTTATTTTCTCCTGAATGTGGCCAATTTTTGTACAGATGTATGTAACAACAATACTTAATTTAAATTTTAGGGTTATGTTCATGAGAGAATGTGCTTTTACTTAGTAGTCATCAGAATTAGCTGGAAGCCAAGTTTTCCACAAAGAACTCTCCAGAGCTTAAAATAATATTTTAGACCCCTTTTTAAAAATAGGTGACCATAAGGCCGGAGATTTAGCTAAGTGGTTCCGGCGCCTGCCTAGTGAATGCAAGGTTTCTAGTTGGATCCCTAGTAACCACATACAACAATATTGGGCATGGTGTCTCACACCAACCAGCAATCAGTACCACACACCACAGTGCCGGGCACGGTGCTTGAACTACAAAGGGAGACCCTGTATAAAAAAAAAAAAAAAATTAGGCAACCACAAGGACACCAAAATTGTGTGTCATATACTGGTATATGACATATGACACACATATACAGTATATACACATACATACTGGTATAAATTCCCAATATTGAGTGTGACCATGATGTACATATACAATGTACCAATAAAGATAAAAATTTTAAAAATCCAAAAAATTTT